>VMDR010032567.1:0-11664 GCA_007922815.1 Macrotus californicus
TTTGAAGTGAAAGAGCTGTTTCTACGCAAGTCAGATTCATTGCTTTGGAAAGACTCAACAATTGATGTTATTGAATTACATGCAAGGGCAATGACATTAAATTATTGGGGAAAGTAGCACAGATCTAGAAAGGTTTGACATTCATATTGATGATAAGAATCAATTAAGTTCTCACTCTTCTTTGAATAACCAAACAAAAAAAGACAATACACAATTTCACTCCAATAAGCAGATCCATTCTCAATGGAAAGTATTTCACTCTACTCTAAAAGATAAAGGAATATGCTAAGTTAAAATTTTTCAATTTTATATGTATCATGTCTCATAATTTCTGGTGTTACAGATTTTTTTTATTAACCAACCAACCACACATCTCAACAGCATGAGCTAAAAAAGAATTGAACTGGCTCTTTGGTACCTTCTAGGCAAAGAGCAAAGAATATCAAAGTCCCTCTTAAATGCATAAATGAAAAAAAATAAAAATTAAGACGAATTAGTACAACTACAGGTCAATCAATCCTTTACTAACATTTTCTTCCCTCAGTTTAATTCTGAAGTGTGCTAAAACAGTATGGTAAGACAGTTTACACACATACCTACAAGTAACCAGCACTCGGATTTCATTTAGCTTCAGAAAGTCTGTGAAGAAACATTTATTTCCATGTCACTGGTTTGTGTTTTCTTAACAGGAGTTACTACTGGAAAAGCTTATGGTAATTGGTATGTAAATACTACGAAAACTACAACAGGGAAAAATCAAAGAAAAAAATGTCCATTTGAGAGAAGGTAATGGAATAGTTATTTTCTCAGTGCAAAAAATTGTTAAAATATGATTAATTCCCCTGATCATTTCATTGAATACCATGTTTAAACATAGATTATTGCACTCACAGTTAAGCACAATGTACCGATTTTGTTTGAATATGTACTGCCTCCTATTAAACTTTGTGTCTATGCTTTTATGACTATTTTACTTTACTGTTTTTGTTAGGGAGAGTCTTTTTAGGTGGTTTCTTTACTTTGAATTTAGGATGTAATAAAAGATGAGGTTACTTATAATCACAAGACATTTTAGGACAAGTTGTATTTAATGGTCACCACATGGGCCCCTTGTTTTTCTGTTTGAGATTCCAGCCTTGTGTAATAATGAATGCCATAATTTGTCGTTCCACCTGAGCTGAAATATGCAGAGTTCTAAAGCATTTTTATAACAGGAATTTCCTTTCATCTTCCTCATAAAAGTCATCCATTAATTCTGGAAACTCATATTCTAAATGTTCACAATTTCTAAAATCTTGTAGAAGCAAATACACTCTGCATGTGTTCTTAACTTCCTTTGTTGCGAATGAGTTGCTTTGATTAAAATACAACATGGTGATTAAGCCCCATGCTTTCTTGATGCATAGAAATTTATTTAATACTGAAATCCTGACATACAAAAATGAATATTCAATAAAAGGAGGGCATACCGAGCAGTATAATCTGAAAGCATTGCATTTGTGTAGAATACCAGTCCTGAGCATCTTTTTCAGAATTATGCAAACTATGCTGCCATTCTGAAATAATTTCTCTAACAGAAAATAGTCACCATTAATGTAAAAGTAATTTTATAAACAAAGAAAATACAGTTTTCAAGGCATAAATTAAAAAGTTACGTAAAATTAGCCAGAACACAGTCTGGTAACAAACACGTGCGGTGACATGCAAAATGGGTCAGTGTTGGCTGGCAGTGCTTCTGCTTAGAAACTCTCTCATTTCTCTTCTAAAAGCATCTGACATTATTTTATATTTGGCTTGTTCAATCTCGTAATTCCTCAGAGAAGGTAAACCAAGTTTGTTTCTTTTTGCATCTGAGTTTCTAGGCCCTAAACTAGGCATAGTACTTCATAACCACACTTTCTAAACAGAATCTGCTGTTTGGAGTACAAAATTTCTTTAGAGACTGTATACAGGAAAAAAAAATAATTACAGTTACAGACTTTGGATATATTTTGGCTGCATCTAAGCTAACACATTAGAGACAGGCATTTAAACATGTCTCCACAGGTGGTTCCAGATGTTGCTTTTTGGTATCTTCATTCAGTTCTAGTTAGATTTCATTTTCTTTGGCTTCTTTAATAAATATAAAAACAAAAATCTTCCTGAATAAGTCCATGTTGAAACTCTTATCTTGAGTTACTCCTGAGCTACAAGTCAGAGATTTCTGACTTACAACATATTATTAAAGTTCCCATCATTGGACAAACATGTCCAAAAAATCATTCTCACTTCTTTTATTGCCCCATTCTACCTTGCAATTTTTTGCTTTTGTTTTTATAAAATACAATTTTATAATTTTATTCATCAGTTCAATTTATTCTGCTTACATCTGTTTACCCACTGTACCTGGTATAGACTGTGTCTCACAGCAGTATACCTAAAGTTCAGAAACAGCTCAGCAGCCAAGGGGACACCCCAGTGATCCACACGATTCCATACTGGAGGAATGGCAGAAAAGTACTGCAAATATCAAACTAATGTCTTCCTTAGCTTGCTAGTTGTAGTGATACAGAATAATCAGTTTAAAACTCAAGCTTTAAATGTGGCAGACAGGTTTGCACCCTGACTATTCCCCCCAGTATCCATGTAATGTTGGTTACGTTATTTCATCTTAAGGAATCACTGTTTTCTCATATTTAAAAATAAAGTAGAAATAAATGTCATATATTGCTGCTCTGAGAATTAAATGATGTAACATAGGTAAAATATGTATTGTAGTATTCAGCCAGACACATAGAAAATGCTTTATAAATTTTCACTATTCATTCTCATTGTTTAGTACAGAGACAAATGGGTAAACACCTAAAAGCTTGTAGACATATGGTATTAATGTTCAATGAAGAAATAGAGTGCTATGCTCTGCATCTACACTATCAATATTATATCATAGGTTTTTAAGAAAAGAGAGAAGCCTGTTAAACATTGAGAAAGTTTGTCGTCAAAATAGCAAAGCTGAAGCTACATTTGGAGCTGAATAAACGCGTAAAGAGACTTTTTTTTTCAAAGACATAATGGAGAGAGTTACTAGGGACATTGAGAATGACAAAGAACACAGATTATGCACCTACTGTGGCCTTACAACATACACCTAACAAGGAGCGTGACATCAGCTCCTGAGGTCTCCCTGGAACTGCTTCCCCGTCGAGGGCGGCAGAGACAGGGTTGCTTAGCATTTTGCTTGCTTCGCAAGATATCTGATCTATCAAAGTATATTTACTCACAATTTTTCCCCAGAAATGAAAAGAAACAGGGCGCCTCTGAGAGCAGACAAATCCTGACCTACAACTACAATCGTCTCGGTCCAGTGTTTCTCAAATTGCTGTCCCTGGGAAGCAGTGCCACGTGATGACAATGGGCAAGAAAGAGGTATTTTGGTAATTATTCCCAGGGTCATTTCTATGCTAATGTCAATGAGACTCTTCTAAATCACTCTACAGCAAATTATACAATATTATCAAAATTTGGTTGATCACAAAATGACTATTTTAAGTGAAATTTTTAATTTTAAAAAACTGTTTCTAGTTTTACTAGATATAAGTGAATGGAACATTGTACAAGTTCTGGCTGTACAACATGATGCTTTAATATAATCTGCAGTGATTCACACAGTAAGTCTAGTTAACATGTATCACCTCACAGGGACGGACTTGTTTCCTGTGATGAGACCTTCTAAGTTTACTCTCTTAGCAACTTTCATACTATGATATCATACTGTTGAGTGACATGTTTTCATGCTTTTGAAGAGAACTTGAGAAAGCATTGTTTTAGAGATACCGGGTTTAGTTGTGAGACAAAGGAACCTAAGAAAGTAAAATGGTTACTCCCTTGTGTGGAAATATCAGCTGATATCTTGCCAAGGTACGCAGGGGGAAAGAATAGAAGAAGAAAAAGTGGAAGGAAAGAAAATGAGAAGGAAGGACGGAAGACAGGAATGTCGTTCATATGTTATAATATTTTCCTATTCAGAGAACAATGATTTTAAACCAAAGCAATACAGTCTTTGTTTCTTCAATAACTTTATCTCTGTTTTTTACCACCTCCAAGTTAAATATTAATAAAGTCAAGAATAGTTCATACGTCATGAGCCATTGTGTCGTGTACCTTAGTTTATTTCAGTAGGAGAACCTTTTTTAATGTAAAATTGTAGTTTTTTAATGTAAAATTGTAGTGTTTGGTTCTTGTCCCCTACGGAGTGTTCTGGGAGCTTCAGTTTCAAAATCTAGCACCAAACTCAGCGCACACACAGATTCAGGAAGAGAGAGGACAGGGCTTTCTCTAGCTGGATCCTGCTGGGCTGTAGGAACTGCCGGCTTTCAGAGGCCACGCTGTGCTTCTAATCAGAGTAGAATTGCACAATATGCCTTCGCAGGCCACAGCGGTCTCTGCACAGCTGTGCGGTCAGTCCTCTGCTCTCAGGCAGAAGTCACCAGCCCTGCCCTTCCCCTCCTGGTGAACAGAATCCTAACCGTGAGGCCATCTCTCCAGGAAAGGCGGATCGAGCCCCACAGGGATATGGCGCCCTGGAAGGATGTTCAGCTTTGTCTGAGCGCACAAGTGAGTTGCAGGGCCTGAAAATCACAGTGTTGTCAATAGCACAGAGTGTGCAAATTCTAGGCTTAGTTCTGCTACTTATTAGATATGTGACTCTGGGCCTTTTAATTTCACTCTGGCTGCCTCAGTTTCTTCAACTAGAAAATGGGAAAAATGATAGAGGATGGCAGCAAAAATCCAGGTGCTATAATGTGCTTAGCATGAAGAGAGCATTCAACTCAGAAGCCAGACCCTGCTCGAGTAGCTTAGTTGGTTAGAGTGTTGTCCCAGCACACCAAGGTTATGGGTTCAATCCCTGGTCAGGGCACAAACAAGAAGCAACCAATGAATGCATAAATAAGTGGAACAACAAATCAATGTTTCTCTCTCACTTGCTTTCTCTCCCTCCTCTTCTCCAAGATTAATAATACAAAAGAAAACAATTCAGAAACTACTTTAACAGTTATATAAACAATGACTATTCTGGGAAAAAATAAACAAAAACCAACAAAAAAATCAGCAACAAGAAAAACCTATATAGTTTAAGTTATCTTAATCTCTGACGTATGTCTTTATTTTTTCTGATTAGTGTTTCGGAGCTGTGGTTTTCTCTTTTATATAAAACATTGTACATCTCTTTTACAATATTAGGTATGTTCCATTTTACAGCCCTGTGTTATTTAATAGTTACTGATAAATTTAAATGCCAATTTCTCTCAGTAATTTTGGTACAAAAGTCCTAAAGTGATCTTTTCATGGCTGGAAAATAATTTTATTTTGTGAGGGTTATTTCAACCACCGAAAGTAAACATCAGGTTTTACAACACTGCAGAGCATAATTTTTAAGCATTCTCAGAGATGTCACCACATATGGTTATTCATCAAATCCCAGAGCATGTCAAATTTTATTAGTGCGACATGATGAAATGTGACAGGGGAGACAGCACCGAGCCTGATTTATTGCACATGTGCACACACGCAAAGTGTAAGGAAAGGCATCACAGGGAGGGCTCTCTCAAAATACAGCCACCAAAATTATAGATTTTTCCAAGCCAAATGAAACTGAATAATTATGAATTAAGAACTCCCCTAGAAATATGTTTAACAATAGAGTGGCCTAAAAGATAGCATCTTCCCTGCAATTACCTTTGTTCACAGGTATCAAGAGGAAGAGAGAGTGGTGAGTAGATATGAATGCCACAGCATCATTGGGCTACACAGAGGTCTTAGGTTGTCATTCGGCTAGGTAGCTATACCTTTAGGTCAGATATTACCACGATTTGGACTTTTTTTTTTTTTGGCTTTAAGTGCTCAGAAAGTATTTCAATGGCCCTGTAGGAAGGAGCTCTATCTGAGGAATTTTCCAAATATTTTATATTCCTTAAATTGCTTCTCATTCTTAAGCCTTCCCTAAACTGACTCAAGTTTATAGACCATAGAGAGTTTTTATTCTATCCTGAATGCTTTCCTCTTTAAGGATTATTAAGCATTAATATTTAAGTACTTCAAGTTAGTGAAATAACCCTATGTCCATGGTTGAAGATTTCATGAGTAAGGTACTAGATGTAAGAGAGTACTCATTTATGAAATATTACCAGATGGTGACTCATGAAGTTAGTGGAGATCACTAAGGGTTTGTAATAATAGGAGCCACCGTTATTAAAAGCACAATGCATGTTTATGCTTTTCCTTCACCACTTCTTTTATTTCTCCCAACTCTCTGTGACATGCAGCATCATAACTGCATTATACGTAAAGAAACTGGGGCTCGGGCTGATTACGTGATGCAGCCAAGGACCCAGAACTAGAAATGGCAAAATCAGGTACAAATCCAGCTTTATCCATCTTCAGAGCCAATTTTTCTGTGTATGGGCTCTTTGTGTGTGTGTGGGGGGGTTATTTATTGGTGTGACATTGGCTAATAAAATTATATAGGTTTCAAGTGTACAATACATCATGCATATGTTGAATTGTGTTTACCCCTCAAAGTCACTTCTCCTTCCATCACCATATATTTGACTTCCTTTACCTTTTACTAAACCCTTCCACTCCCCTCCCCCTCTGAGAACCACCATAATTTTTTTCATGTCTGTGAGTTTCTGTTTGCTTGTTTGTCTTGTTTGTTCATTTATTGTTTTCAGTTTTAGATTCCACATATGATTGAAATCATATGGTTCTGAACTTTTTCCATCTTATGTATTTAGCTTAGTATATTTTTAAGATTCACCCATGTCATCACAAATGGCAGAATTTCATCTTTCATCTTATTCATGAGTGGTATTCCATTTCTATTCATACCATATCTTCTTTATCCCATCATCTATCAAAGGCAGTTTGCTTGTTTCTCTTTGAGACAACAAAGATCTGTGGACAAAGGGATTAACAACTGCTCACCTACTTTGAGTTTCATTATGCACTAGCCCAAGCCTTTTCCAGATTTAAATTAGAGATTGTGGCACAGTGAGCTTGTAGATGTGAGTGAAGACTGAATGGTTAATGGAGTTCATCTTTTACTTGCCTGATACTCTTGGATGTTCTTTTCAGGCAAGGCACCGTCCTTGAGGTTGGGAATACAGGCATAAAAGGTAACTATGAGAATTTTATCTAAGGTGGTCACATAGAAGACAGGATCATTAATTTTAAAATAATACTCCATGATGATTTGCTGTAGGGATGCGAGAAATGTGAGTGGCAAACATTTGGAATGGAACAATTCTGTAGAACATTTAGTAGATGTTTGAAACAGAGTCTGGAGCTCAGAAAAGAGTTTGAGGCAAGAACTAACACAGTCAAACCAGAATCACACGGTGAGTCTGCTGAGAGGTATCCTTTTGGGAAACCCCAAGTTAAGGTCAGAATTAAGCCTAACTTAATTCTAACCTTAAATAAGTAAGATGTTGTTGTAAGAAGAACATCTCTATGAGCCTTCTGAAACTAGCACAAACATTGAAAGATTAGGCATCAATTGTATGTTAGGCTGTTTGTCATTAAGTCAAGTATATTTAGCAAGTTTACTTAATACACAGCATCACCTTTCAGTATATTTTCCACTTCAGTTTCAATTATTTACTCTCAGCCTTTTTGAAAGAAATTCTTCAAATCAAACCTGTTTTCCTGGCTTAGAGACAAATTCACCTCTGACCTGTCTTTCACTTCTCTATATATGTATGCACAAGCAAAAGAGAAGAGAAATGGAAAAATACTTGAACCAGACACAAGAGAAATATTTGGACTTCTGTGCCTCCCATTTACTTTATTTATCAGTTTATGTTCAATGTGAGGCCCACCTGAGTAGTTGAATGAAGCACAGCATGATAAAATCTAGGAAATCTTGATGTTCATTCGACACAAAATCAACTATGTTACATTTACACAATGGAATTCTATGCAGCAGAGAGAAAGAAAGAGATCCTACTCTTTGCAACAGCATGGATGGAACTGGAGAGCATTATGCCAAGTGAAATAAGCCGGGCAGTGAGGGATAAATACCATATGATTTCACCTTTAACTGGAACATAATTGACAAAAGAAAACAGCAAACAAAATACAACCAGAGACATTGAAATTAAAAAAATCTAACAATGGCCAGAGGGGAAGGGGGAGGGAACAGTGCAGGGAAGGGTTTCCAGGAAACGCTATAAAGGACACATGGACATAACCAAGGGGGAGGGTGGGAGCAAAGGAGGGAGGTGGGATTGGCTGGGGTGGGGGGGAACTGGTGAGGGGAAAATGCAGACAACTGTAAATGAACAATAAAGTAATAAAAAAATCTGTTGTGTGACATCCTGTGTCTTGTTCTTGTAGAAGAGTCGATGTCAAGTCAGTGGTAGACATAGGTTTCAAATTTGGAGGTCATAACCTGAGTACAGGACTGTGGTTACTTCACTATGCAAAGCCTTTCAAATGCACTGTGTTTGTGCTTAAGGAAATCTTTCTTCCCCAGACCTCATGGATATTCTATTCCCTTTAACTCTAGCATAACACTCATTTTGGGATTGCCTCTTCCTGACTCAGAGAAAGATGGATGCCAAGGATAATAACTCCACTGTGACTAATAAATCCTTTGCAAAATTGCAGTCACCAGACTGACGGTCTGATAACTTTTATAGCATCAAAGAATGCTATTATCAAAAAACTCTATTCTCTATCATTTTGTTGAAAAAATATGATGTCAAATTACATTTTAGCAGGTGACAATATGTTCTTCAAAGGAGTGTTTTAGTACGTTTTACAAGTTATAAAAAGAAAAATGACAGCTACAACAATCAAAAGCTTTCTCACTAATTGTGGATGAAAAGTGAGAGTTGAGAAAGATGAATCATTAATTAGCTTAGGAGAGCTTGACATTTCCTTTTTATTAAATTGGATGTGTTAATTGATTTTTATTTCAGATAACACAATTCTGGTTTAAAATGATTTGATGAGATCAGGCGCATTCAGGGTGGTATGGCTGAAGACAAAGAGAGATTTTGAACTTAATGTCCAACCTAAGTAAAATCCATATTTACAGGGTGTGGTTTCAGCAAGTCATATTTTTTGTGTCCTTGGCCTAAGTATCAACAGCAGCACTAGCAGAGAGCCTGTCCTGCCTGAGATTTGTTCCTGCCATTCTCCTGCACCTGTGCTGGTCTCTCGTACATGAGGGTGATTAGAATGCCAGGTATGTGAGAGACGAAGGGAAAAAGAAGAAGGGTAAATCCTACGGTTGCCTTTCCCTCCTTGCTCCTCACTTCCTGGTTATGAGGTTCTGAATCCTTTTTACTATAGTAATTAAATGGCTAATAATTGCCATCTTTGGACAAGAAAGATAAGACACAACCACTCGAGCCTATTTATCCTTGACAAACGTAGAATTTTGGTCTCTATATACGGAGGTTCCACAATTTGCAACTCTCATTTTTTCCAACTATAGGGATAATTTTAAAAGGAAATAAAATTTTATGTTGTCTAAGAGAAGCGGTGCAAAAGCAACAATTTAAAGAAATTAATAATAGTGGTAACAGTAACAATAATAGTCATCATCACAACAGAGGAGGTAGGAGTCTACAAAGAGAGGCATAAGGAAAAATAGTCAATTTTTTTTGAATGCCTACTATGTTCCTGGCATTTTCACATACTTTAACTCATTTAACTCACAGGAATGTGTTATTACTCTGATTTTATAGCTGTGAAGTAAATTACCAGAGAGAATTGTAATGTGACAAGTTTACAGAATTGGAAAATGTCTGCCACAATTTCAAAGTCTGGTTCTCCCACAGACACACATTGCAACGTATCAAGGAAATGCCATTTCTCATTTATTCTCTTTGTGTTTATTCACTTATTATAAGTTATATTTTAGGTACCTTCGATAAGCAGGCAAATAGAGGATACAAAAATGAAAAATACGATTCTTGTCTTACAAGAGAACCATAACCCAAGAGGCGGAATCAGGTCCACGAACAAACAAGTGCTGTAACAACATAAATGCTGCAAAGGAAGTGACTCTAATGCTCAAAAAGGGTGCATATGCGGGGAAAATAAATCCCTCCAGAGGAACAGGAGGCCGAAACACTTCTTAGAGAACACAACATTTAAAGAAAGCACTGGGGCAAAAAAGGAAAAGTAAAAAGAAAAACTGTTCATGATCAAAGACCATAGAAGGATCAATGACGTGAGAGAGACTGTTATGTTTAGAAAATGCCAAAGGGTTCAAGGTGGTAGAAGTACCAAGTGCAAGGTGGAACAGAGTGAGAGAAAGGCTGGCGAGATAAAAAGAGCCCGATTGTGAAGGGCCTCCTGTGCCATGATACAGGCTTGAGTCTGTAAAAATGGAGAAAAACAATGGCAGAGAACAAGACAATGAGGTTTGCATCTTAGAAGTCTCACTGATGCCGAGTGAAAGCCAGACCTGAGGGTGCGAGTCTGGGAGCTGTGAGATCAGGTAGGAGCCTACTGCAGTTATCCAAGTGATAGATGGGGACAGTAGCATGGAGTTTAGGTGAGAGATGATACTTCAGAAAAGTGAATTTGAGGCATTTACAAAATTAGTGACTCTGAACATGGGACATTATCAAAGGGGGAAATTCAAGCATATTCTCTTCCTTCTGGTTGATTGATGGATGTGTTGGATTCAAAAACTGTGAAATAACAAAGGTTGGTCTGTCAGAGATATCAAACCAGAAGCTAAATAACTTCGCCCTCTTTGTGTTTTGGGAACCCTATTGATTTCAGAATTTCTGGAAGTCTAGTCTCTTTTCCTCACTGCTTGTTCACCACCCTCTTCAATTCCTCAAACTATTAGAGCTGTTGAGCCCAGTCACCTGGTTGGAGTCCTTCCCAGGTTTCAAACAACCAAAAGATATATTTTTAGAGCACATGTTATCTTCATGCTGATGGTAAAAAATAAGAAGATATGATATTTGCTAAATAGTATACTTTTGAGTCTCAGTTTCTAGTATTTTTGTCAATGTCCCTTTTTTATTATGTAAGATACCCATAAAACACAAGTTACAGTTCACTGGAACTAAGTACAACCACCGCCACCATCCATTTCCAGAGCTCTTTTTCATCTCGCAAAGTAGAAGTCTTTAAGTGATTACTCCTCATGACCCGCTCTTCCCATCCTCCCTACTGCTGGCTACCATCATTTCTTTTTACTAATCTCCCCATTTCCCAGGCATTCCAGCTTCTGGTAACCACTATTGGACCTGGAGGACACCGTACTAAGTGAAATAAACCAGCCACAGAACAGCAAATATTGTATGATATCATCTATATGCAGAATGAATATATATTCATATAACTTCAGACAAATTATTTCTTAACAGTAACTCATAATAATAGAGTAGAATGGTGGTTAGCTAAAATGTAAAAATAGTTTATAATCTTTATTTTAAAAGAGACTGTATTTAGTTTTTTTTTGTTATTGTTAAAACCTATTCATGTACCCATGGATGATCCCAAAATGCTTAAAGACTAAGGGGCACAGACAAAGGCCAGTGAGAATACTTGGCCATTGATGGGGAACAGTCTCCTGCCTTCCTACCCTACAGGTGCATATCGGCGGAATCTTAGCTGGTACAAGCTCAGGATATAAGCAATAAAAAAGATGAA
>VMDR010032568.1:0-11670 GCA_007922815.1 Macrotus californicus
TGATGAATCAGGAGAAATTTGAAAGGCAGTTCTGAGGCTGGATTAAACAGATTTGGAAGGGATATGAGAGAGGGAAGATAAAAAACGACAGCAAGACTACACACTTAGACCACTGGACCCATGGGACCTCTTCACCAAAGATGAGAAACAAGAAGGGGGCAAGTTTGAAAAGACACAAATAATTCCCTTTAGAAAATATTAAGTATGATGTGCTTATAACATATCCAAGCAGAGATTTCCAAATGATAATATGAAAATTCTACCTGAGTTAGGAGATCTAAAATAACTTGCCATGATACATGTATTAGAAAAAAATACATCAAGAGACATAGGTTAAAAGGAATAAAATCATTGAACCATAAAACAATATCAAGGATAGAATTTATTACCCCCGAGTATTTAGCCACAGACATGCTAAAGTGGGGTGACTGTGAGCTTCCTAGTGACCAAAGAAAGAAAGTAGCTACTATAATAGCCATAATGTATGTAAGAGTAAATTATATATTCTTTTTTATTATTATTGTTTTAGAACAATCCATGACCCTGCTCAAAAGTGCTGATGGACTATACCCCCAGAGTCCTCATAAATACAGATGATGGTCACTAATAAAACAGGTAAGGGAAATCTGTATATAGTGGAGTCTCAGGGCACTCCTAGAACACTCCACGGGAGCAGGGCAAAGTACAAATCAGTAAAAATGATTCTACAAGGAGTCAAGCAATGAAGTTCAAGTATACAGCTCTCTGATGGCCTGCCTTGAGGCAGAGATGAAGGCAATACTTGGAAAAGCAACCAAAAGCTTTTCTTCACACTTCTGCATTGCATACCAATATTGAGAAGCATAAAAGTGCAGTGCTCTAGTAGAAATAAAATAGGGCTCTCATGCTTGACTCTTTGTCCACAAGGGCCTGTTAGAATATTTCATGAAACCTTTGAGACATTACTGGACACAATCCAAAAATCTCTGGCCTAGAGAATTGAACTGGCCACGTTTCCTTGCAGCAAACATGCAAGAGTATGATTTACCACAACTATGGTTTTACAGAAGGTTGGGCAACATGGATATTCATTATAGTTTATTCCAAGGCTATTGCTAGCTCATATGGTATTTTTGTATGAATCAGAAAAAGTGAAAACCTTTTTAAATTAGTGTATTATTACACAGTCTGAATTGTTCTGGCTATGAGACCTTTTCCAGAGCCCAAGGGACAGCAACCTCGCCTGTGTGCACACACAGAGCCACTTCAACCCCCTTGCACACATGAAGACTTACAGACACGCAGAACACCACCAGGAAGCATACTCGGTGCTCTCCCTCTTATGTTTTAGGTGGAGAAACAATCTCACATTCAGAGATGGAGCTGTGAGGAGCAAGAGAAGTGCCTTGGAGACACCCGGAGTGGTTTGAAAATGCAGTACAGCCACAGCATGTGTTGACCTGTTGGTGCCTGCTCTGCTGAGTGTACAAGGCCATGGGGGTCATTATGGATTTATGTGGGAAAGGGCTTTCCCTTACATCTAGAAGCCCTGGAATCTCAGCTCCCACCACAAGCTCTCCCATGCAAGTTAGCATCTGTGTACCATGTGACTTGTGCCCCCTTAGACATCTTTGTGTATATATATATATACATATATATATATATATGTATATATATATATATACGCACATACTCCCTAGACTGTGGGTATCTTAGGATGCTGATGTCAAATGCACTTGCTTTAAGAAGCAACACAACAAATCCTTTAGAAATTACATCATGATACTTTCAAGTCTGCCTAAGTCTTTCGTCTCGATGGATAGTAACTCCACTTCTGCTGAAAGGTGAACCAAAGCCAGGCCATTATTTTCCTCAGAAACCAACATAGGATTTTCTCCAGGCAGGTGCACATGCACACATACAAGTAAATTAATTTAATATAGATTTGATAAAAGCTTTTACTCTGGACATTTTTAGAAGACACTGAGGCAGCTGAAAAACTATAAATATCACTCCCATAAAACAATATGACGTCCTAGTGAATCCTACAAAACAGATTAGTTGAAAAATATGCCCCTGGGAAAGCAAATGAAGTGGCCTTCTGTATAACGATGGGTTTAAGTCACTGCAATATTAGAGAAGTTTTGATAAAAGTGATGATTTGTGTTTTAGGAGAGTTGGTCCTAAGCTATAATAATTATTAATAGCCTAATAAGCTAACAGGATCAGCTCTCTATGAAGCCACTTCTTCTATCACAGGAAATTCCAGGGTATAGGAGATGACTCTGTCCATTCTTATTAGTGGGAGACATATATCAAGTATATATAAAAGCCTATTCAAATCATTAAAATGTAAACTAAAAATAAGGAAGACCAAAAGCATATTTGCTATGTTCCAAATGGCTATAGGTGGGAAGCCAAGAAGAACTATAAAAGAATTAGGAATTCCAGTGAGACTGCCTGTGAGCTGGAAGATTAGCCAAGAATTTATACATAAATGCTTTGAATTTTGCATCAATCTTTGGGTTTTAACTGCAAAAAACACATTAAAAATACCTGAACATAGGCCGCTGTGAATGCCAGTCTCCTCATAGGCTTCCTCACTAGTCCAGAGCCATGTATGGACTCTGCCAAGGGACCCCATGTCTTCATGCTTCCTTTTCTGTTCACTTAAGCCAGGAACCATGACTCCATGGCAGATCCCTGGGCAGGTGCTTGGAAAGCCTGCAAGACTCCTGCAGCCACCATACCTCTCTGCTATCAGTGACTAACAAGGACAGTACCAGTAGAAACTTATAGGGAACCTATCCATGTGTGATGCGATCTTGTGGCTCATCTCTGGCTCTGAACGCAGACAGACGCACGTGGCGTGCAGAGAACATCCGTGAATAGGTCTCCCGTGGGGAATCAGGCCTGCATTGCACCTAGGCTGCTTTGAGACTTGCTCTTGCTAAAAAACTCCCTCACCTTAAATTGAGGAAACATGTGTATACTGCATATCTTTAAAGTAACCTCCCAAAATCTATGCTAAACCTCTCAAGTTTGGGTGTAACCAGTTCAACCTTTTCCCTTTACATTTGCAAATGACCTTTATCTTAAAGGGATTAGCAACATTTGTTCTTTTGTTATGGTAACCACCTAAAGCAACCTGTGCACAGTGAAGGAGGACCCTCCTTGATGTAATCTACCTAGAGTATCAATAAAAGCCTGTGGAGGCAAAGAGTGGAGGCCCCTCTCTCTTGATCATTGAGAGATCGGCCATGCATCCCTTTTTCTCCACCGGATTCCTTTAGTCCACGTGAATTTGTTCGTCATTTGTCCAGGGATATAGGACAAGCATCCACAACAACAAACTCAGCACTGATTTTAACAAAATTTAAAAAAAGACACCCCAAAATATGATCTTAGAGCATGAACAACAAAAACATCTTTACGTAGGATGCCACAGTGATCCTACTCCTAAAAACACTCACACATTTTCCGTGTCTGTGCTACTCATAACCCTATACCTCATTAACTCCTTTTCCCAAGAAGCTTGAGAACAGAGGATGGGAAACCAGGCTTGAAGAAGCTTCCTCCATTTCCCATGCTGCATGGTTTACACGCATAAGTAAAATGAGAATCTCTGCTGACTTGATGGGAAGTGCAGGATGGAGTCTGAACAAGAGTTTATCTTATTCCACTGAACTACATTGCCTCTCTTTCCTCCAAATGCCTGAAACTCACTAAATTATTCCTTGGAAGCCACTGAGAGTCATTCTTCCACCCATTACTTGAAAAGACACACAAGAGTTAACAACAAACAAAATGAGAGAAAACAAGAAACAATTAGATTCCTCTCCGTTGTATAACACAAAAGTTAAAAAGTACTGTATCTATGGTGAAAATATATGTTATGCAAGAAATATGGGCTATCTACAATGGCATGAATAATTTATATCACGAAGGTCACTGAGTTTCCAAATCAACTTATTTACTATATATCTTAGCATCTAAAATGTATTTGCAAGGTTAGCTCTAAATTGATGAATACTAATAGAAATAAAAAATACAGTTTCTCCTCTTAGCCTGTTTTCTAATCATTTAAAGACTATTCAAATTATGAAAAATGTATCTTAAACTTCATATGCATTTCATTTTCTCTTAAATGTATTCTTATGGCTTCAGTCCTGGAATATTTAAAAAGCACAACACTTAAAATAATAACATAAAACAAAATAAAAACGGTTCCAGTTTGCTTTCAGCCTAACAGAACGGCACTGAGTGGGAGAAAAGCAAGCTTGACCACCCCTGTCTCCACAGCGCCACCTCCTGGCAACTGTGCAGAGAAGACAGTTCAGCGAAGATGGCTGAGTAAGGGGCTGAAGTGAGGACACCCACTGTCCACACCCACTCCACTGCTGGGATGACGACTCCAACTAGTTGCCGATGCAAGTGATTGTTAGCTAAATAATCACTGGAGAAAGCACAGAAGCATTTGGTTTTGCTCAGCTATCTGCCTAATTTCTGATTGCGATGTTGTACATTTAACTCCATCTTTCATGATCTGTCAATATACAAAATATTCCCCTGCGTACTTCATTTAACTCTAATCGAAGCCCTGTACAGCAGTTATTCCTATTGTCTCCCATTTTAGAGATGGGGAAACTAAGGCATGGAAAGTTAAATGACAAGTCCAAGGTCACAGAGACAGCGAGTTGTTTGCACGTCATCTCAACGGTTCTTTTTCTGAAATGGGAGAGACTAACATTGTAACCCATTATCGATACAAGAAATTTTTCTAACTCTGAAGATGTAGATCCTTTATTACCCCATGTTTCTCGGAAGCTTTTGCAAGGTAATTTATATATCATTTCACTTAATCTTCGTATAATACTATGAGCAATTATTCCTATTTTTCAGATGTGAAAGAGACTGATCATAAGAATGTTAAATAATTATCCCAAGGTCTCCTCTGCCAGAAAACATCAAAGCTAGATTCCAAAACAGCCCCAATCTGTTTGCTGCATCACATGTGGTAACCCTGGCAGGTCACCTGTCCTCGGAGCCCCAGGGTCCTCACCTGCAACATGAGGAGGACAGTGATCTTATAACCCTTAGTGGGTAAGGATGGAATAAAATAATGGATGGAAATTACTTAGATGACTGTCAGCCAGAGAATGAGCTCTCACTAAAGGGTTACAATTGTAACTATTGCCATTATTCTCTCGACATTGAGAAAACCCTATCTTCAGCAATATTTAAGCAATGGTTTGAGTGCAAACCTCTCCTGCAGCAGAGGAATGAGAGATGATTTTTTGTTCCAACTGCCCAACCTTGTAAACTTGTGCCTTATTTCTGAAGAGCTAAAAGCACTCTGTACCAAGAGCCCCATTAAAGATTCACACTGACCCTGTGAAGGAGAAAACAGGTATTATCATCTCTATTTTATGAGAGATTTACCTCTGGCCTTGCAATGACATGATGTCTAGAAACTTCCTCAAGCCTTTTAACCACCAGCCTCTTTCTCCACGTACCTCACTCTGCAGAATCCCAAATTCCATCCGTCTAAGCACAGGATGCCCTCAAGCACACCACAAAAACACACAACCTCGTGCTTTGGGGTCATTGGATTAATAATTGCAATAGGTTTGCTTCATGTAGGAAGGCCACAGAAAAGCTTGCACAAAGTCTACACAAATATTTGCCATATCTCTGAACAAACTTTTGCCATAGGACACAAAAGATAGCAACAGAGCTTGAAACAGTTCTGACGGTCTGACAAAACCTTTAAGAGTACATCTTGGTAGCCGTGGCAGACATTGCTATATTCTCCCTTTCTTCTAGAACTATGATTTCTTCAGAATGCCTGCCTGCCCTGATTAAATACATAAATACCTATTTCACACATACATATGACATTTCCCGACTTCTTTGCAGCTAGAGTGGCCGCATGACAGTTCCCACCAATGATGTGCAGTGTGTCAACAGTGTGGAGAAGAAGAGGGTGCAGGAATGTTTTCCTTTCTCCAAAACAAATATAAATCCCCAGAGGAGAAAGTGTGAAAGTGTCATTCTTTGCCATTGCCTCCTTTCCCACTATCCCTGCCTGGAAAGCAGATAAACTGCCTGGCGGTACAACAGCTGCCTCGAGAGCCTGAGGATGCTGGAGCAGGGATGGAGACGAAGCCTGAGACTCCAGGGTGTAATGGAGCTTCAGCAACTGCCTTAGATTGTCAACCTCTGAACTTTCTGCTTTGTGAGAAAAATAAATGCCTTGTTTTAAGCCACTGTTCTGTGCTTCCTTTTACGTGAGCTGAAAGCAGCTATGACTCCTTCAGTACCCCTGTCCCTGGACATAACTTTTTTGGGTGAGTGCACCTCTACACAGCGTCTCCCATGATTCAAGCCGCACTCTGAATCTCTCTATAAACCTGAGTGCGGATGTCCTTATTTCTAAGTTGGTTTATTCCCTTTATTTGCCTTACTCAAAGAAAAGTAACATGTCTGTTGTCATTTCTATAAGTGGCACTGCAGTGAAGAAAGGGTGCTGTCTCAGATCCCCAGTGAAAACAAATCCATTTATACAGACCGAGTCTAAAATAAGAATACATTTATGTAGCCATATCTATGCAGTTGTCAAGACCTCCCTAGGTCTGAAGTTATGGATCTACTGTGATAATTTTAGAACTACCTTGATATCACCTCATGGAATTGTGTCCTCATTACCCTTAGCATTCCTGGTCGGTTCACAAATCTCTCACTCCCTCTTTCTTAATCACTTTTTTGTCACTTGAGATAAGATCACCAAGCTTTTCTCGCTTTTTTACTCCTCACCAGACACTTCTTCTCAGCCTCCTTTTCTAGTATTTTCTCTCATTCTGGCCTCTGAATTCATGTCTCTGCCTCTGTCCTCAGCCTCCTTTTCTTCTCTCACTCTGCCCACGTCCGCAGTGGTTGTGTTTGGAGAGTTCCCCAGCTTTAAACACCACGCCTCGTGACTCCCACTTCTCCATATCCTTTCTCACCCCTCTGGTCCGGGCTCGTTCCTGAACTTGTACACCCAACTTGGCACTGAACTTCTCCCCGTGGGTGTCTGATAGGTAACTCACATGTAGCACGCGTAACAGAGCTCGTGGTTTCCCTGTGTAGCCTGCAGCCCCCTTCTTCCCTCAGCGCCCCTGTCTCAATAATGTCACCACACTTTAACACACCAAGAACCCAGGAGTTGTCCTGAAAGCCTTGTTCTCACATCTGAAAACCATCCACCAGCAAACCTAGTTGGCAACACGTTCACAGTCTATGAGTGTCAAGGCACTTCCCATGTTTTTTGCTACTACCTTCCTGGTGTAATCTATCATTTCTCCCCTGAGCTGCTGCCATCAGCCTAATTGGCTTTTCTGCTTTTGCTCATAGTTGCCTTTTATGTATTCTTTATAGAAAATCCAGAATAACCTTTTAAAAAGAAAACTGCATTTCCGTCCTCAAAAATCATCTCATGGCTTCTCATTACAGAATAAAATCGAAAGACTTTCCAGGTTAGGCTTTTGCTTCCTCTCCTGCTTACTAGTCTCCATTCACTCATTTAGCCCAGACACACTGGCCCTTCTCTTGTCCTTCAAGGACATACCTTCTCAAGGTCCTTGTACTACTTTTCTTTAGGTATGTACATGGCTTGCTTTCTCACTTAATTATTCGAAAAGGCCTTCCCAGACCCAAGAACAACAAGCTGTTCATCACAGTTGCAACCACTCTATCCTAACATTTAGTTGTTGTTTGTTCTTAACATTTAGAAAAGATCAATACCTGACAATCTAGTATATGTTGGTTTATTTGTTTATTTTCATTTCCTCAAGCACAATATTATAGGCATACTTTACCTTGGTCACTGTTATGAGGCCCAGTGCCTCATACATTGCCTGGAAATCAGTAGATAGTCAATAAAAATTTACTAAATGAATAAATAGATTATGGAATCTATATGTGTAACTGTTTTTCTAGTTAACTTTTCTCTATCTTGGACCATAAATTTGATCAAGTTTCTTTAGCCTACAATGAGAGACAGATGATTAGGAAAGTCCATATACCTGAGAAACTAGACTGCTTTGAAATATATTAAAAATTATGTATAAAACCCTAACATTTGGAACACATATAAAATGTTCAAACACACAGGTATGGGGTCTTATCCAACACACAGAACTATCTGCTGCATAAGATAGAACTAGAAGTGCTGACTCTGTTTTTTAATGAATCACATTTCCATATCTTTTAAAGTTTTTCATTTACTTATTTTATTTTTTCCAACCAGACTTTTTTTTTTTAATTAAATTTATTGGGATAACTTGGTTTATAAGATTATATAGGTTTCAAGTACAAATTTGCACGATACATGATGAGTATATTGCTGTATGCTCACCACCCAAAGTGAAATCATCTTCTGTCACCATACATTTGGCCCCCTTTACTCTTCACTACCCCCACGCCCCTTCCCTCTGGTGACCACCATACTGTTGTCTGTGTCTATGAGCTTTAGTTTTATATCCCACATATGAGTGAAATTATATGGTTCTTAGCTTTTTCTGTCTGATTTACTTCGCTTAGGATAATATTCTCAAGATGCATCTATGTTGTCAAAAATGGCGGTGTTTTATCCTTTTTATGGCTGAGTAATATTCCATTGTATATATGTACTGCATCTTCTTTATCCAATCATCTTTCAAAGGACACTTCGGTTGTTTGCACATCTTGGCCACCATGAATAATGCTGCAATGAACATAGGGGTGCATATACCTTTGTGAATAAATGTTTTTAAGATTTTGGGGTAGATACCCAGAAGAGAGATTGCCGGGTCACATGATAACTCTATTCTTAATTTTTTGAGGAGCTTCCATACTGTTTCCACAGTGGCTGTACCAGTTTACATTCCCACCAGCAGTGAATGAGGGCTCCTTTTTCTCCACAACCTCTCCAATACTTTTAATTTCTTGTTTTCTTGATCACAGCTATTCTAACAGGTGTGAGGTAGTATCTCATTGTGGTTTTTTCATTCCCCAAACAGCTAACGATGTTGAACATATTTCCATATAACTGTGGGCCATTTGTATGTCTTTTTGAGAGAGGTGTCTGTTCAGTGTCTGCCCATGTTTTCATTGAATGTGTTGGCTTGGTGTTGAGTTGTATGAGTTCTTTATATATTTTGGATATTAACCTGTTGTCAGAGCTGTTGTTTGCAAATATCATCTCTCACTTGGTTGATACCTTCTTGTTTTGTTGGCAGTTTCTTTTGCTGTGCTGAAACTTTTAGTTTGATATAGTCCCACTCATTTATTTTTGCTTTTACTTCCCTTGCCTTTGAAGTCAAATTCATAAAATCTTCTCTAAGGCCAAAGTCTATGAGTTTAGCACCTATGTTTTCTCCTGGGTAATTTACTGTTTCAAATCTTATATTTAGGTCTTTGATATATTTTGTATTAAGTTTTGTACATAGGGACAAACTGTAGTCTTGTTTCATTCTTTTGCATGTGACTTTCCAATTTTCCCAGCACCACATATTGAAGAGGCTTTCTTTTTTCCATTGTGTGTTTTTGGCTCCTCTATCAAAAATTATTTGCCCATAGGCCTGACTGGTGTGGCTGTTGTTTGAGCATTGTCCCACAAAGCAAAAGATGGCTGGTTTGATCCCCAGTCAGGGCACATGCCTGGGGTTCAAGCCTTCAGGTTCGGTCCCTGGTTGGAGCTGTATGAGAAGCAACTGATTAATGTTTCTCTCATACATTGATGTTTCTCTCCCTCTCCTTTTCACTTCCTTCTGCTCTCTCCAAAAATAAATACATACACACATACATACATACATACATAAAATCTTTAAAAAAACTATTTGTTCCATTGGTCTGTGTGTCTGTTTTTCTGCCAATACCATGCTGTTTTGATTATTGTAGCTCTGGCATATAATTTGAAGTCAGATAGTGTGATATCTCCAATTTCATTTTTTTTTTCTCAGGATTACTCTGGCTACTCTGGGTCTTTTTTGGTTCCATACAAATCTGATGATTTTTTGTTCTATTTCTTTAAAAAATGACATTGGAATTTTTATGGATATTGCATTAAATCTATACATTGCTTTGGGTAGTATGGACATTTTATCTGTGTTGTTTCTTCCAATCCATGAACATGGAATATCCATTTCATTGTGTCTTTTTCAATCTTTCTTAACAACGCTTTGTAAGTTTAGTATGTAGGTCCTTCATGTCCTTTGTTAAGTTTATTCCTAAGTGTTGTATTCTTTTTGTTTCAAACCAAAAGGAATTACTTTTTTCATTTCTTTTTCTGAAATTTCATTGTTAGTATATAGGAATGTAGTGGATTTTTGTACATTAATTTTGTACCCTGCAAATTTCCTGCATTTTTTATTGTTTCTAATAATGTTTGGTGAAGTCTGTAGGGTTTTCTACATACAGGGTGGGGCAAAAGTAAGTTTACAATTGTTCATATTGAAAATAACACAATAATTCATACATAACAGAAGAATAAACTCTGTGTTTTGAGTACACGCAACTGTAAAGCTACTTTTGCCCCTCTTCTACAGAATCATGTCATCTGCAGAAAGTGACACTTTTATTTTTTCATTCCCAATTTTTATACCTTTTATTTCTTTCTCTTGCCTCACTACTCTGGCTAGACCTTCCAGAACCATGTTGAATAAAAGTGGTGAGAGTGGACATTGTTGTCTTGTTCCTGCTCTTAGAGGAAAAGCTTTTAGTTTGGAGCCGTTAGGTATGATATTAGCTGAGGGTCTGTAATGTATGGCCTCTGTTATGTTTAGGTACTTTCCTTTGAAACCCATTTGACTGAGTGTCTTACTCATAAATGATGTTGTATCTTATCAAATACTTTTTTGCATCTATTGATAAGATCATATTTTTATCCTTTGTTCTGTTAATGTGGTGTATCACATTGACGGATTTGTCTATGTTGAACCATCCTTGTGCCTCTGGAATGAATCCCACTTGATCGTGATCTAGTATTTTCTTAATGTATTGTTCTATTTGATTTGCTAGTATTTTGTTTAGGATTTTTGTGCCTGTATTCATCAGATATACTGGTCTGTACTTTTCTTTTTTGTGTGTTTTTCTTGCCAGGTTTTGGTATCAGGGTTTTGTTGGCCTCATAAAATGTATTAGGAAGAATTGCCTCTTCTTCAATTTTTTTGGGAGAGTTTGGAAAGAATAATCAAATCTTCTTTGAATGCTTATGATAGAATTGACTAGTAAAGCTACCTGGTCCTAGTCTTTCATTTACTTTTTTGAAAGCACAAAAGAGTTTCCAAACATAACATTTTTGACTCTTATGGAAAAGAAATAAAATTATGAAATAAAAAAACAAAATTTATCTAAAAGGACTGGCTTCTAAAATGTATAATTTCCTACTTTTTATCTTAGGACCTTCCTTGCTTTATTATTCAGCAAATGCTATACTCCTGAATGCTAACATGCTTCAATAAGAGATGCTGTGAGGATCCTAATCTTTGCATTTACAGCAAAAAGAAAATTGCTAATTAAAATATAAATTTGTCATTTTAATTTTTTTAGCTTATAGTCAAATGGAATTATTTAAATTAAGAATAGCAACAGGTTATCTCTCAAATAACATTTAAGTTAGGGGGTTTTTTTGCACAGGCTGATGATAAACTTTATAATGTTATAAGTTTC
>VMDR010032569.1:0-11661 GCA_007922815.1 Macrotus californicus
AACTTCCTTGGTTTATTTCAATTTTCCAGAACGTCTGTCACTTTTCTGAGTCCAGTGCCTGTGAATTTAACTCATAAGTGAGAAATCTCTCACTCAGATATTTGTGACACTCTGCTTCTTATATTGAGGGAAGCAATAAAATGCAAGAGAGAAAAATAACACATAACACTGTCCTGAATAGATTACTTTGGAGAGGTTCATGAATATTCTTTATCTTCTTAATGTATATAAGGTAGTATATAAAGATTACTTTCTATTAATGCTTCCTTTTCTCTTTTATGTCATATTAAGCCTATTGATCATAATTCATATTTTTCCTTTAGACCAGAGTTCTTGGTTTTAAGTGGGTGTGGCCTATGATTAGGGCTCGAATTTCCACTCTTTTGCGAGCTGAGAATTTCGGACTTACAACAGGGAGTGGTATAGTTTATGGACTTGCATATTGTTCTCTCCCAAATTCTTGCTTTCCCTCTAAAGTTTTCCATTCCCCCAAAGAACCATCACAGGTGCCTTAGTCATTGACTGACATTCATGTTACTAACAGTAGCTGCAGCTCAGCCCCCAACTCCTGAACTCCTTAGCCCTTGGATTCTCCCTCCCAGGAAAGATTTCTTCCTGAGTTGACATTTGCCTGCTGAAAAATGGACTTATGAACTGGAGACTTAACTGGGGATGGAACTCCTCCTGCTTCCCAAAGCTGTCCCTTTTGGGCCGAGGGCAAGCATCTGTATTTACTCCTCACCTAGACATTGTTTTTTCCGTGAATTTCCTTACCTTCTCTGTTCCAATTGCAGCAGAAATACTGCTTGCATCTTTACTTTATTATGTATAGAATGAAATCTGACTATACCTACTCTGGAAATCCATTTCTTTTTATTTTGGTGTTTCTCAATACCCTTTTTAAAAGGCTAGCTGAGTTCTAACACTTCAGTGTGCTTTGTAATTTGATCCATTTCTCCTTGACTTTCTATAAACTAATGTATGCTGAGTTGGAAGGTCTTCCTTACTTTCTCTTACTGCTTACTACCGCTCATGTTTTCAGTGTTAGTTCAAATCCTTTTGTAAGTGGATTGCCTTTCTGGTAGTTTTCTTATAAAATGCAAAGAATAATTTTCTGTTGCCCGTTTTCTTATGTGCTGATTGAAGTCATTTGTTTACCTATTAGCAATTCTGATAATAGAGGCACTGTGTGTTTTCCTTTAGCAATTGAATTTTTGATAAATGCATTTAATTTTTCTTCAGTGCAAGGAGATGGTACAGCTTTTCCATAGTAGTGATTCCCATTTCTCTTTAACTTTATTGATGAACTCCAGATGTGTTGGAATGCAGACTTTGGGATCTGGATCCAATGCCCCCTGTGCCGCAATCCACGGTATTACCAAGATTTCATTGTAAACAGGTCCCTCAGAACTTGGCTAAGATAGAGGGGGGGAAAGACACAAAGACCCTGGTATAAATATATATCAATCTGAAAGTCAAAATCCTGTATATAGGGCTGGTAATTTTGAAGTGAATTTTTCATGATCTTGGAAATGAATGTGAACACCTGAGCCACAATAAGCAGAAGAGTGGCAGAGATTATGTGTTCATGAAAACCTATTTTCCCCCTCCTGGGCTCATAATTAGACCACATTTCCTAGCCTCATCTTCAGCTACTGAAGTCTGTCCCTTGGGATATGAGTGAAAGTGGTGTGGACCACATCCAGGCCTGGCTCATAAAAGTTTTCAGTATGATCCTCCACGTATGCTTCTCTCTCTTTGCTTATCTGCCAGTCAAAGGCAGGATTCAGCTGAGTGCTCCAAGGCCTTAGGAATAGGGGATTGCACAGCAGGATGAGTCTGGGCTTCTGGGAAAGTGTGGAGCAGAAGAGCCACCCTTCCCCTCTACCCTATTAGACTTTGTGTGAGTGAAACATAACTTTCTATTTTACTAAGCTGCAGAGATGGTGAAATTACTTGTTTCAACAGGTAGCCTGCCCTGAATAATATAATAAAGATTGATATAAGAAGGTTTTTCCCTCTGTGTCAAGGATGGATTTATTTAGCATCAGAGGAAATTTTCTGACTCAAAACTCAAGTATCAATGTCTTGAAATTACAACCCCTCTAAGATAAAGCATGGTTCCAGAACTCTTTTTATTATCTTTTATTTTCTTGTCTATTAAAAGTGATAGCTCATAATAATTTTTTGGGGAAAGAGTAGAAATAATGCCTTTACCTTCTTCCTAGTTTACTGTGTATGATCTCTTTCTCTCTCTTTCTCTCTCTCTCTTTCCACTATATTGATGCTGCACATGTAGTAGTGACCCAAGCAGGACACAAAATATAAAATTAAATATTATAAAATGTTGAGAGCTCAGAAGCTAAAAGTGCAAGGGAAAATCTTCAAGCAAATATTTCTAGCAAACTAATGGTTAAACTTGAAGTTTAAGTTTACTTTTATTCCCTGAAAGTGTTCAAAGCAGGCACTATCAGATTAGTGGGGGGTGGAGTGCCAATGTGGCACCAAGAAGGATGATCAACTATTGCAATGCAGAAAGGAGGTGTTCCCTGTACAGCTCTTATTCAGAAGATCCACTTTGGATCCAGGCCAGCATTGACCATGGCCAAGATCCAAGGGTTTAGAGTCATATAAAAACCCAATAAAACTTTGTTTTTATTTTGGTACGTTACATCTCCACATTTTGTCCTTAGTTTAATGAATATTCTCACCTGTTCCACCAAAATACATCAGATGTAAATTATTTGTCTGTTAGGATGCTACAGAGAGTTAGTAGACACTCAAGTTTTTATGGCTGCCTGTTACCAAATCATGAAGAGAGCACTATATGAACAGATGACAACACTGTGTGAAGGAATACTTTGCTATTTCCTGTGGTTGTTTTCTCAAGCCCAGATATGGAGTCTAAGTTGTAGTGAAGTAGACCATGGAGTGCAGAACTCTGTGAACCCCTTGGGCTGAGACTGGGCAGTCTTAAGTTTTCTCCTTTCCAATATTTATCTTAATGGGACTGAGGAAGTGGATGCAGGAGAAACCTATTCTCTTGTGGACCGTGACTTACTGTGACCTCCATATGCCAAAAGAGCTGAAATAGAACCTGCCATGACTCAATCCAGAGGTTAAATGCTTTCCCTGCTTAACCCCAAGGCTCTACCCTCTGACACTATAATCTAGTAAAAGGTAACTTAATGCCCTCTCAACAGAACTACCTCTTTCTAGGAATGAAATAAAGGAAAAGCAATAGATGCAGGTTGATTTATTTTTTGAGTCAATAGACATACCTCATAGTTGTAGGAACCTTTTATCAAAGGAAGTAGTCAAGTTTTTGAGGAGAGGCAACTGTTAGCAGAGTCAAAAATGACTTGAATGTTGGTAGCTTATTATTTCTATTAAATTCTTCAAGTGAAAAATTATTCTAAACAATATTTTAATGCCACTTGATAAAATCAGTATAGAAATTTGAAGAGGAACATGGAAAAAACACAACACTAGGAACCACAAAATCTGGGTAGCCAACTTTTCTTGTTTTGTTTTGTTTGGATATTTTTAGTCATTAACTTATAATCTTTGTGATGTTGCATAGGTCTATAGCTATTTTTTATGGATTTGATATAAAAATAATAGAAGATCCTCCCTCTGACAGATACTGTGGGCAATGTTTTGCACATATTGATACCATTGTGCATTGCTTTAATTATGATTTCTTCCTAGACCACATCGAATATCATCAACAATCACAGATAAGGAAGAGTTCCATTTTTTGAGCATATGGTATTAACAAAATATAAGATAAAGGTCTAGATGTCACAGGAATCTATGAATTACATCTGTAGGTTTATATTTTTAATTATTTATAGCTATGTTGGCACAAGTGTATTTAGTTTCTTGCTAAGAACAAATTAGGTGCTTATGGAGTAATAAAGTGGAAAATAATCAATTTTATTGAGTCGTTTAAAAATTATAGTAACATAAATAATGGTAAAAATAAAAGTATAATATGAAAATAAAACAATGATAGATAAAGGCTATTTAGATTGTAATCAATAGAAATTAAATCTGTCTGGTTCAGTGTGTATATTGGACATAGGGTGAGATAGCTTAAAGAATGGAAAGAAAGTTGAAAAGGTAAGATGTTAGGAGGAAGAGAACCAGAGATGCTGTGGGGCCCCAGCAGCATGAGATCAGGAGCTACTTGAGAGAGCTGCCCCTCTGTGACTCATCTCTGAAGGAACCCAGCGTGGTAGCTCTCTGTCGCTACATAACAAACACCCCCCAAAGTTAGAGGCTTCAAACAAGAACGCTGATTTCTCACTATTTCTTGGGTCAGAAACCTGGGCATGACTTAGTTAGGTCTCCTGCTTCAGGAATCTGTAGTCATCTCAATGCTCGACTAAGGAAAAATCTGCTTCAAAGCTCACTCCTGTGATTGTTAGCACCACTCAGTGCCTTGTGCCTGTCGGACTGCAGCATTCTGTTCCTGCAGACTGCTGGCCAGAGGCAACCCTCAGTTCCTTGCCACATGGACCTCCTCTCTAGTGTGATAGCTTGCTTCGTCAACATGTATAAGCGAGAAGGCAATAGTACCAGCAAGACAGAAGTCATAGATTTCTTGAAACCTAATCACAGAAGTGACGTCTCATCACTTGATGATTTTGCCCCATTCTGTGCATTAGAAGTAGTCACTAGATCCAGCCCACACTCAAGGTGGGGCAGGGGACACTGCACGATAACGTGAACACCAGGAGGAGGAACCTCTGAGTGCCGTGGCAGAGGCCGCTTACCACACGGTCTCTGCTTCACGTCATTTCAAGTTTCAGATTCTTGGGTAAAAACAATTAGGGATGTTCAGGTCACTTGTTTACCACTTGATCAAGGGAGTAGAGAAGGATATAATCAAATAGAAAAGAATACTGCCAGTCAGAGCCAAAACTGACATATCAGGGCCTATGACTGGGAAAGAAGAAATTAGCAAAGCCAGGCAGGAGATGAACACACCACCTGTGTTTAAAATGACATCTGATAGAAATGAAAATAACCTAAGAGTCTGTTGTTAAACAGCACACTTATAAGTATTTTCATATAATTTAACTTCTTGCTTGTGCCTTCATATGTTTACCAGACTGGTCATTCTTAATAGAACCATTTCCCCCATTTTATTCTTTGAGAATTAAAATCTTCCCACCAGTTAATCCTGACAGAAAGAAAAGTACAGTAGTCCTCCCCCGCTGAACCAGCTGTTTCTGTTTCCATGGTTTCAATTCTCTCTGACCAACTGAGGTCTGAAAATATTACATGGAAAGTCCCAGAAATAAACAATTCATAAACTTTAAATCACATGCCCTTCTGAGTAGCATGATGAAGTCTTGCACTGTCCAGCTCTGTTTTTCCATCCCTCCCAGGACTTGAATCAGCCCTTTGTCCGGCACATCTATTCCTAATGTTCCCTGTCCATTAGTCACTTAGTAGCCTTCTTGGTTATCAGATCAAATGTCATAGCATGACAGTGCTTGTTCAAGATACCTTTATTTTACTTACTCTCCTCAAAACACGGGCAGTGATGCTGGCAAGTCAGATATGCCAAAGTATATTTATGTATAGAAAAAAATACATAGGGTTCAGTACTATTCAGCTTTCAGGCCTCCACGGAGGGTCTTGGAACCTATTCCCTGTAGATAAGGGGGGACTACTGTAGTAGTGCAAGCTATTATTTCACTGAGGTCGAAATGGATATACAGAGAATGTGTCAGAAGAGAGCCCATCCTATTGTAAAATGAGGCATCACAATTTTCTTTGGTAAATTTGGTAAAATTCCTTTGACATTTATTTATACTACATATAAAGAGGCTTAGTATAAGGCGTTGGCTCATGCGATCATGGAGGTGAGCAAATCCCGAGGACTGCTGGGTAAGTGTGCAAGCTGAAGTCCCAAGATGGGACTAGTTCCCATTCAAGTCCAAAGGTCAGAGAACGAGAGAGCCAGTGGCACAGTTCCTGGCCAAAGACTGACAGACTCAGGACCTTCGAAGAGCCATTTTTCTATTTGAGTTTGAAGGCAGGAGAAAGCTGATATTCTGGCTTGGAGAAAGTGAGGCAAGAATTCTCTTACTCAGAGGAAGACTAGATTTTTTGTTCTGTTCAGGCCTTCAACCGATTGGATGAGGTCTACCCACATTAGAAAGAGTAATGTGCTTTATTTAATTTTCCAATTTAAATGTGACTGTCTTCCAAAACACAAACACTAAAGCACCCAGAATAATGTTTGAGGAAATATATGGGTGCTCTTTGGCTCAGTGAACTTGATACATAAAATTCACCATCACGGCCATAGTGCCTAACTTAATTCTTTCTTGTATACTTTAGATATAAGCTTGCCTCTGTCTTCAGCAGAGTTGTCATTTTACAAATGTTACAATAAAATGTAAACATGAATTTTAAATATTGCATAGGAAATATTCTTTGTATCATGTTAACGAGGCTTTTTTTAAAATCATTTTTCATTGTTATTCTCTTACAGTTGTCCCCCTTCGCTCTCCTCGGCCCATGTCACACCCCCACTCCCATGGCCAATCCCCACAGTGTTGTCCATGTCCGTGGATCATTAATACATGTTCTTTGTCTAGTCCCTTCCCCTTCTTTCTACCATTATCCCTTCTACACTCCCCATGTTCACTTTCAGTCTCTTCCATGTTTCCATGCCTGGGGTTCTATTTTGTACATTAGTTTATTGTTCATTAGATTCCTCTTATAGGTCAGATCAGATGGTATTTGTCTTTCACTGACTGGCTTATTTCACTTAGCATAAAGCTTTCCAGTTCCATCCATGCTGTTGCAAAAGGTAGGAGTTCCTTCTTTCTCTCTGCTGCATAGAATTCCATTGTGTAAGTGTACTATAATTTTTTGATCCACTTATTTACTGATGGGCACTTAGGCTGTTTCCAACACATGGCTATTGTAAATTGTGCTGCTGTGAACATAGGGGTGTATAGGTTCTTTTGAACTGGTGACTTGGTATTCTTAGGGTATATTCTCAGCAGTGGAATTGCTGGGTCAAAAGTCAGTTCCATTTTTAGTTTTTTAAGGAAATTCCATACTGTTTTCCACAGTGGCTACACCAGTCTGCATTCCCACCAACACTGCGCTAGGGTTCCCTTTTCTCCTCATCCTCACCAGCACTTGTTGTTTGTGCATTTATTAATAATGGCCATTTTAGCAGGTGTGAAGTAATATCTCAATGTGGCTTTAATTGATATCTCTGATGGCTAGTGATCCTGAGCATTTTTTCATATGTCTATGGGCAATCTGTGTATCCTCCTTGGAGAAGTGTCTATTCAGATCCTTTGCCCATTGAAATTGATACTTGCAATAAACACTTTCTTACCATAGAATGTTATAAAATTTTTTGGCTAGTTTTATAATATAAATAGATTTCAAGGCACAGACTGTTTTGAGAATTGATATGTCTTAAACATGATGGAGATGCTTTACTGGACTGAGTCATCAGCCACGGTTGGAGATGCTGTATCCCCATATCACAGCGCGAGCAACAGAGACAAACGGCTGAGCATCTAACCACCTAACACTGAAGTTAAAAACAAGGCGCTTTGCCCTGTACCAGCGATTTTCAACCAATATGCTGCAAACTTTTAAAGCATGAAAAACCTATTTAGTCAGGGTCACTGACCTCTTTTCCTTTAGATTGTCAAATAAAAAATGATAATAGCCAACAAAACCATAACTGTCTGGTGTGAGTGAATCAAAATTATGCCTATGTATTTGTTAGATCAGCCAAAAATATATTTTTGGTGTGCCACAGAATTTTAGCAATTAGCTTATGTGAGTCATGAGATGAAAAATGTTGGAAATCACTGCCCTATACCTGTGACTTTTACTTGATTAGATCTGCCTTTTATCCTTGCATTTTATTACTACACATTCAAAAGTCTTTTAATTAGTGGAGATGGTATGTGCTGATTTGTTCCTTTTAAATATTCTGAATGTAGAATCACTAGAAGTAAATCAGGCCCATACTAAATATAAAATCAAAGATTACATATGTTTCTAAAATGTCAAGGCACAGATAAATGGGACTTATCAGAGATATAGGAAAGACATTTTTTCTCTTTCCCTTATTGCCTGTTTAAACTCTTTATGAGGTCAATTCTGCCTCTGTCCCTAGATTAAATCCTGGGTTGGTACCATAGTTTTTGTGGTTTTTTTTAAATTTCTCATTTAGCAAAGAAACATCAGTCACTTTAGTCTTCTGTTTGGAGTCTCAGGTCAGTAATGACATATCTGATTCAGGGAAATAATCAAGACCTTTGAATCTCTAGATTTTTAACTTACATCACACATACACACAGATAATTTTAGATAACCTGAGATCTAATTGCTAAGAAAACAAAACCAGTGTGGTGAGACAGCTGGCTGAGTACCGCACATTCTGCTCCCATTTCACAGTCTAGAATTGTAGCGAAATTGAAGCAGCTAGCCAGGGATTACGTTTCTCTGCCTTCCTTGTCCCCAGATAGTGCCATGTGAATGAAATGTGACCAATGACAGGGACGTAACACTGCCATCTCTACTTCCAAGACCAGCCCACACAGACCTACCAAGCTATTCCTCCTCTTTCTCCCTCAAGTGATTGGTATTTGGATGCTCATTGTACTATTTTAAAACTTTGTTGTTCTCACCTTTCCACCTGGGCCTAATCTGGGAAGGCTATCTCCAGTGGGAAAACAGCTATGTCCAACTGCTTCTACATCTCTGTAACTTATCCGTTATCCCTTCTCTCCCACATTGGTAACCAGTTTTTGACATGTCCGGGTTAATGTGGAGAGGAGGTTAAATGAGGAAAATACAAGAGAACAGAAAATTTCTTTCTTGACCAGTAGTATTCTAAGCTGTTTCAGATTCTCTATATGGTAAAAGAGTAAGGACTACTTTTTCTTTTTTGAAATGTGATTTGTGGTCTTTGGTGAGCACACCAATATCGGGGGACCTCTTGTGTTTAGTTTCCTTTCAGATGAAGTCTTATCTCCCTGCAAGTTGGTTGTTTTGGGTTGTTTCTAACATGGTGTCTGGTTTGTTGGAATCTGCTCCTCTGATCTAAGGTCAGCAGAGTATACCTACCTCCTAACTGAATCCTTCCTTCCTGAAGCTATGAGTTAGCTTCTTGTATTTTAAATTTCTTGTATTTTAAATTTCTCAAGGAGGATTCATAGAGAGGCCACCATGTCCTCTAAATTGCTGTGGTCACATATAAATACCTCCAGTGCCTACTCAGAAGCACCATCATGAGGCTTCAGTTGAAGTGTGAGCATGTTCACTTGTTGTCATAGGGGAAGGGACTCACAGCACACACTGGGAAATTATCTTCATTAAATTGTTTTTCAAGATATAGCTTACCTTTGCTTCTCAAATTCTTTTTCTTTTTAATGCCTTGGCGTATGTGAGGAAAAGGATATCTTCAACTTGGGTTATATATGGGGTAAAATGGTGCCTGCCAAGAGTGGGAACCAAAGCTATAAACTGATGAAAAATATAGTCAAGTGGCTATCTATGTATTTTTAAATTTTTATTGTATTTTTCCCATTAATATCTAACCCCCTTATATCCACAGCTGAAATCAGCACACTGTTGCCCATGTTCAAGAGGTCACTTCCTGGGTCTCCGACCTGGAATATATCCTCAGACAAATACAGTGACTTCACTTTTTTTTTCCGTACAGTACTTTGTTTATTGTATTGTTTTCCATCACCATTCATTCCCCTAAACCACCCCGCTAATAGTCACTGCACCATTGTCACCTCTATGAGTCCTTTTTCCTTTTTGTTCCATCCCTTCATCCCCTAACCCATAACCCCACCCTCATAGCTGTCCTCCTGCTCCCTGTCTATGAGTCTGTCTCTATTTTGCTTGTTTGTTCATTTTGTTCATTACTTTGCACATATGAGTGAAATCATGTGCTGTTTGTCTTTCTCTGACTGGCTTATTTCACTTAGCATAATGTTCTCTAGGTCCATCCATGCTTTTGCAAAGGCTAAAATTTTCTTCTTCATACGAACGAGTAGTGTTCCGTGGTGTAAGTGTCCGATAGTTGTTTTATCCACTCATCTATTGATGGATACTTGGGCTGCTTCCCTGTCTTGGTGATTGTAAATAATGCTGCAGTGAACATAGGGGTGCTTATGTTCTTTCAAATTAGTGTTTTGGGTTTCTTTGGAAATATTTCCCAAAGTGGGATTGCTGGGTCAAAAGGCAGATCCACTTTTAATTTTTTGAGTTATCTTCATACTGCTTTCCACAGTGGCTGCACCAGTCTGCATTCCCACCAACAGTGCAAAAGGATTCCCTTTTCTTCGCATCCTCACCAGCACTTGTTTGTTGATTTATTGAGGATGGCCATTCTGACTGGTGTGAGGTGATATCTCATTGTAGTTTTAATTTGCATTTTTCTGATGATTAGTGACATTGAGCATCTTTTCATATGTCTATTGGCCATCTGTATGTCCTCTTTGGAGAAGTATCTATTCACATCGTCTGCCCTGAATTTTTAAATTGGACTTTTTTTAGGGGCAGGGATTGGTGTTTTGTTGTATACATTCTTTATAAATTTTGGCTATTAACTGTGTTTCAGATGTATGGTAAATATGTTCTCTCATTCTGTGGGTTGTCTTTTTATTTTGTTGATGGCTTTCTTTGCTCTGCAAAAACGTTTTAATTAGATGTAGTCCCATTTGTTTATTTTTTCTTTGGTTTCCCTTGCCTGAGGTGATATAGCAGATAAAATGTTGCTTAAGCAATGTTTGAGATTTTACTGCCGGTTTTCTTCTAGGATTGTTATGGTTTTGAGGCTAACATTTAAGTCTTTGATTCATTTGAATTTCTTCTTGTGTGTGGTATAAGAAGGCAGTCTAATTTCTTTTTTCTGCACATATCTGTCCAATTTTCCCAACACCATTTATCGAGTAAACTATCTTTAGCCTATTGTATGTGCTTGCTTCCTCTGTTGAATATTAATTAACTATAAAGGGATGGGTTTATTTCTGAGCTTTCTATTCTGTTCTGTTGATCTATGTGTCTGTTTTTATGCCATTACCATGCTGTTCTGATTACTTAGAGTATAGTTTTTGATGCTAGGTAGCATGATCCTCCAATTTTGTTCTTTCTCAGGATCGCTGTTGCCATGTGGGCCTTTTGTGGTGCCATGAAGACTTTTGAAATATTTGTTCTAGTTCTGTGAGATACAACATTGGAATCTGTCAGGGATGTGTTGAATCTGTAGATCACTCTGGGTAGCATGGATGTTTTAATGATGTTAATTCTTTCTATTCATGAATATGTTATGTGCTTCTACTTATTTGTTTTTTCTTCAATTTATTTCTTCAGTGTCATAATTTTCCAAGTACAGGTCTTTTACATCCTTGGTTAGGCTTATTTTTAGGTATTCTATTCTTTTTGAAGCAATTGCGAATGGAATTGTTTTCTTAATTCCTCTTTGTGTTAGTTCATTATTGGTATATAAAAATGCAACTGACTTCTAGATATTAATTTTGTATCCTGCTAGTTTGCTGAATTTACTTATCAGTTCTCGTAGTTTCTTGGTGGAATCTTTGGGGTTCTCTGTACTGTATCATGTCATCTGTAAATAAAGATAGTTTT
>VMDR010032570.1:0-11661 GCA_007922815.1 Macrotus californicus
CAAGCAAGCAAAATATAACCAGAGACATTGAAATTAAGAACAAACTGACAGTAACCAGAAGGGAGGTGGGAGGGGATAATGGGGGGAAAAGGGGGAAGGTTTTTCAGGAACATGTATAAAGGACCCATGGGACAAAAGCAAAGGGTAGGATCAAGGGTGGGAAGTAAGGATGCCTGGAGTCAGGGGGAGTAGGGAGGAAATGGAGACAACTGTACTTGAAAAACAATAAAAAAGAAAAATGAATTCATATGAGGTAGCCTTTATAATGAAGCCTTCAAATCACCATCAGCACTGAAAAGGAGAAGCCCTACTTCCTTTAACATCTCTTGAGAACTCATTAAGACAACAAAAACATTTTTTACAATGGCCAACTTCACATGCAGAGTACACAAGCCCTGGCATCAAGAAGACACACTGCAGAGGGAAAAACTGACTCTGAGCTAGATAATGGCATTAATGGTACATTTAAATACTGGGGTTCTTTCTACTAGAACTCATTTCCTGGTGCTTAAGTTTAGTTCTAAGTTAATTGATCCAAAATACTGGTTTTTAGTAATGTGCACCTCATTATATTCCTCCTCACAGAATGCTAGGTTCAGAGTAGACTTATTGCTGCACATTGAAACAAAATGACAGCAGGACTGATTCTGTTCTGGAACTAAAAGCAATGATTAATATTTATTTTCCTGAAACAGGCATATATCATCATCCTAAGTGTTTCAGGCACATTTAAGCTTTACATACATTAACAAAATCTCAAAGTGGGTCAGCTAGAGCTATCTGATAATCCCCAAACTTGATCATAAATTGTTGCTGTTTTCATTAAGCAAAAACAATGTCTCAAGCATCAATAAACAAAGCAATTCAGAGTCCTCAAAAAGAAGTAGGATGGTATGCAGAACATGGACCCTAAACATGGATTTGTCATTTATCAACATGAAAGCCTTCTCTAGATAGGTTAATAATCACAGTGACCTAACAGTATGCTGGCCTTACACAGGGCCATAAGATAAAGTATTTGAAAACCCCTTTATTCTTAAAAGCATAGCTAGTCTTCACTACCCTTACTCCTAATGTCACACAAATGTGCTGCATATAAATGGTAAGATAATTCATGTTAAAGTGCTTATAATAACACATTCTTTACTGAATGTTTATACAGCCATTCACTAATTTGATGATGCAGTTATTGCTTCATATATATTTACATATTCAATATTTCTCACATTTAATAGGTGAAAGGCTAATAAATGGAATAGTATTAAAAATAATGCTCTTGTCATGTCATAGTGAACAAAAGGAAGGGATTTTATAGTTACATTTCGAGCTATAAGCCAGTAATTCATTGCTCTAGACTAAAGATTAGATCTCCTTAATCTGGGAAGGTAATATTTTTAATGAGTATGCCCTTCAAGGAGGGGATACACAAAGTGATGTTTAGTAAAAAGGTGATGGCTGTCTACCTCTGAGCTGAAACTGATGAAAGGAAGACATGATAGTGATGCCTTCATCTCAATCTGGGCAGTATAACTGAGTGTAGCCAGGATAAGTGAATATAACTCTCATCTCAAGAAGTAGGGTCTGCATAGACATGAAGTAATAGGGGGAATGTGGCTGGGAGGGGGTGTACAGGACAGATGGGAATAAAGGGGACAAAATAGGACAACTGCAATAGTGTAATCAATAAAAATATTAAAAATAAATACATACATACATACATACATTTTTTATAAAGTTAAAAAAAGGACAATCTAACAATAGCCAGAGGGGAGGGGGAAGGGAACAGTGAGGGGAAGGGTTTCCAGTAACTGCTATAAAGGGCACATGGACCAAGGGAGAAGGTGGGAGCAAGGGAGGGAGGTGGGATTGGCTGGGAGGAACAGCACACGGTGGTGGTTGATTTGTTTATGATGATCATTCTGACCCGTGTGAAGTGGTATCTCATGGTGGTTTTAATTTGCATCCCTCTGATGGCTAGTTGGAGGGGGGAGTGGTGGAGGGAAAATGCAGACAACTGTAATTGAACAACAATAAAGTAATAAAATCTTTAAAAAAAAGAAGTAGGGTCTGTGAGACAGTGTCAGCTTGAATAGCACAGTAAGGGCCTCAGAAATATGCACCTCAAAAACAATCAATGAGAACACTGAAATATCGTTCAAGATTAGAGTGGAATAAATGAAATAAATTAAGGGATTAGTCAAAGAACATACATGAAGTACCCATGGACATAGAAAATGGTCTGGGGATTGATTATGGAAGTAGGGGTTGGGCTGGGTGGAGGGGGGCCCAGGGGGAAAAATGGGACATCTGTAATAATATAAATAATAAAAATGAAAAAAAAAGAAAAAATGATAGAGAGGTTTGGAATATGGTGGTGAAGTAGGTGGGAGCTGAGCCCTCTTGCTTGTGCACCCAAGTGGAACACTTAGGTGATCTTCTGAAAAACAAAGTGAACAGCCAACAGATTTTAGCTGATATGAAGTTTGGAAGCCAAAGTGTGCCAAATAGTCTTCAAAATGGGTGGTAAGGAGATTTTATAGGCCAACATATGAAAGGATGCTCAGTATAACTAGCCATCAGAGAGACGCAAATTAAAACCACAATGAGATACCACTTCACACGTCAGAATGGTCATCATAAACAAATCAACCAGCAAGTGCTGTTGATGTTATGCAGAAAAGGGAACACCAGTGCACTGTTCGTGGAACGCAGACTGGTGCAGCCACTATGGAAAACAGTATGAAATTTCCTCAAAAAACTAAAACTGAAATTGCCTTTTGACCTGGCATGTCCACTGCTGGGATTATAGCCTAAGAATCCTGAAACATCAATTCAAAAGAATCTATGCATCCCAATGTTCATAGAAGCACCATTTACAATAGCCAAGTGCTGGAAACAGCCTAATTGCCTATCAATAAATAAATGGATCAAAAAACTGTGGTACATTTGCACAATGGAACACTACACAGTAAAAAGAAAGAAGGGACTTCTACCCTTCGAGACAGTATGGATGGAACCAGATAGTGTTATGCTAAGTGAAATGAGCCAGGCTGTCAATGACAAATAACCAAAGTCATTGGAATAATGTTTTGTACATGTGTGTGTGTGAGGAAGGTTCCCAAACAAGGGTAACAAAAGAAATAAAACAGGCAGGTGGGAGAGAGGAAGGTAGGTAGGACTATATTAGATTAGGTTCCCAGAAAATCTTATCTCATTAAGTGATATCTAGCAGAGATCTGAATAAAATGACTGTTCAGGAGAGAGTCACATGTGATAGGTTCTCAATAAATACTGTGGAAGGATGACTGGGTGAGTGGATGGATAGATAGGTGGGGTGGGAGGGTGCATAGATAGATGACTGCTATTAGAGATAGTTGTAAACAGTGGTAGGTGGAGGTGTGACACCAGTTGTAAAAGAATATACATTATAGGCTTGCTTTTTTTATTATTACAGAGAGAGGCAGTACTTTATGTTCATCAAAAGTTTAGTTTAAAAAATGTCCAGGTGAGGAATATTGTTTCCTGTTGTAAAATAATGCAGAACTGTGCAGGATGTTAGGGGCTCTATTGAAATAACTGTTAGTAAAATGTGATACTTTATTATATTGTCTACAGTTTGCTGCATCCCAGACACCTTACATGCATTTCATCATTTAATCTTTATTGCAACCTTAAAGAAATGAAGGACTTCTTTCCAATTTGGAGGCTTGGAGTGGCTGAGTGACTTGTGAATATCCACTTAGCTCACAAGTGGCAGAGCCAAGACTGGAACTCAGGTAACTCCAACTCCAAGGTTGCATTCTTAAGAAAAGATTTGTAGGTTTCATATAATCAGAATAAGCTTTTCTTTCTATAATGTATCTTGAGATTGCCACTCTTAAATTTCAAGGTTTTCCCTATTAGTATTAACATCCAAATATTCAGTGAGCATGTCTTTGTTACCTTTCATCTACCTTTTCTAATGATAGAGTCTTACCATCTTAGTTTTCATGTGCCCAAAATAAAGAGGTGTAATTCCTCCTCCTATTAAATTGTGCCATCTCTTCTAAACAGAGTATTGTCTTGTGACAAAAGTGAAAAACCTTACATTGAAAAAATTATATTAGTAATCAAACTAAAAATTAAGTGAATATATGCAACAACATGGATGAATCTCACACACAGTATGCTGAACAAGAAAGGTCACTAAGAATCCAGAAAATACAAATACAGTCTGTGTAGCTAGAAAGTCTACCTGCAGTTACCAGGGAGTAAGGTGAAGTTGATACTGACTGAAAAGGGTATTAGTAATACACTCAAATGATGAAAATGATGTATATCCTGAATGTGCTGGTTACATAGGTGAACACATTTGAAAAAACTCATGAAACTGTGTACTTAAAATATAAGTGTTTTGTTTCTAAAGTAAGCACAATAAGTTTGATATTAATTTTTCTTTGTTTCTTTTTTTTAAATTATTTTACTGTTCAATTACAGTTGTCTGTATTTTCCTCCCACCACTCGCCCTCACCCCAGCCAATCCCACCTCCCTCCCTTGCACCCACTCTCCCCCTTGGTTTTGTCCATGTGTCCTTTATAGTAGTTCTTGAACACCCTTCCTCCCACATGTCCCCACCACACTCCCCTCTGGCTATTGTTAGATTGTTCTTAATTTCAATGCCTCTGTGTATATTTTGTTTGCTTTTTCTTTTCTTGAAGGTTAAACGTGACATCATATGATATTTGTCCCTCACCACCTGGCCTATTTCCCATAGCATAATGCTCTCCAGTTCCATCTATGCTGTCCCAAAGGGTAGGGGCTCCTTCTTTCTCTATACTGCATAGTATTCCATTGTGTAACTTTACCATAGCTTTTTGATCCATTCATTGACTGATGGGCACTTAGGTTGCTTCCAGCACTTGGCTATTGTAAACTGTGCTGCTATGAACACTGGGGTGCATGGGTTCTGTTGAATTGGTGTTTCAGGGCTCTTAGGACATAATCCCAGCAGTGGAATTGTTGGGTAAAAAGGCAGTTCAATTTTTAGTTTTCTGAGGAAATTCCATACTGTTTTCCACAGTGGATATACCAGTCTGCATTCCCACCAACAGTGCACTAGGGTACCCTTTCCTGCACATCTTCTCCAACACCTGTTTGTTGATTTGTTTATGATGGCCATTCTGACTGGTGTGAAGTGGTATCTCATTATGGTTTTAATGTGCAACTCTCTGATAGCTAGTGATGCTGAGCATCTTTTCATGTGTCTCTGGGCCCCCTGTATGTCTTCCTCAGAGAAGTGTCTGCTCAAGTCTTTTGCCCATTTTTTAATTGTTTTTTGTGTGTGTGTGTTCCTGGAGTGGAGTCATGTGAGTTCTTCATGTATTTTGGAGATCAAACCCTTGTCCGAGTCATCATTGGCAAATATGTTTTCCCAGATAGTTGGTTCTTTTTTCATTTTAATGTGGTTTTCTTTAGTCATGCAGAAGCTTTTTACTTTGATGAGGTCCCATTTGTTTACTTTTTTCCTTTATGTCTCTTGCTGTAGGAGACATATCAGTGAAAATATTGCTGAATGGAATGTCTGAGATTTTCCTGCCAATGTTTTCCTCTAAGACTTTTATGGTTTCACAACTTATATTTAAGTCTTTCATCCACCTTGAATTTGTTTTTGTGTATTGTGTAAGATGGTGGTTGTTTCATTTTTATACATATAAAAATGTCCAGCTCCCCCAAGGCCATTTGTTGAAGAGGCTATTTTTACTCCATTTTATGCTTCTTCCCCCTTTGTCAAATATTAATTGACCATAGAGACTTGGATTTATTTCTGGGCTCTCTGTTCTGTTCCATTGGTCGATATGTCTGTTCTTATGCCAGTACCAGGCTGTTTTGATTACAGTGGCCTTGTAACACAGTTTGATATCAGGCATCGTGAACTCTCCTGCTTTGTTCTTCTTCTCAAAATTGCTACAGCTATTTGAGGTCATTTATGGTTCCATATAAATTTCTGAAATGTCTGTTCTATATCTGTGAAATATGTAATTGATATTTTAATAGGGATTGCATGAAATCTATAAATCGCTTTGTGTAGTATGGCCATTTTGATGATGTTAATTCTTCCTATCCATGAGCATGGTATATGCTTCCATTTGTTTGTGTCTTCCTTAATTTCTTTCTTCAGTTTTGTGTAGTTTTCTGAGTACAGGTCTTTTACTTCCTTGGTTAGGTTTATTCCTAGGTACTTTACTTCTCTTATTGCTATAGCAAATGGGATTTTTTTACCTGAATTCTGTTTCTGATATGTCATTGTTGGTGTACAAAAATTCCTTTGATTTCTGAATATTGATTTAGTATCCTGCTGTTTTGCCAAACTCACTTATAAAGTTGAGTAGTTTTTTGTTAGAATCTATAGGGTTTTCTATGTACACTGTCATGTCATCTAAAACAATGACAGTTTTGCTTCATTCCTTCCAATTTGGATGCCTTTTATTTATTTTTCTTGTCTGATCACTGTGGCTAGGACTACTAATACTATCTTGAAAAGGAGTGGAAAAAGCGGACATTCTTGTCTTGTTTCTGAATTTACTGGGAAATCTTTTAGTTTTTGCCTGTTGAGTATGATGTTGGCTGTAGGTCTCTCGTATATGACCTTTATTATGTTGAAGAACATTCCCTCACCCCACTTTGTTTTTGTCATAAATGAGTGCTGTACCTTATCAAATGCTTTTTATGCATCTATTGATATGATTATGTGAGTTTTGATTTCCTCTCATTTATGTGGGTTATTATGTTTATTGATTCGCAATTATTGTACCATCCTTGCATCCCCGGGATGAATCCTATTTGATCATGGTGCATGATCTTTTTAAGGTATTGTTGGGTGAGGTTTGTCAATATTTTGTTGAGGATTTTATCATCTATGTTATTCAGTGATACTGGCCTGAATTTTTCTTTCTTTGTTGTGTCTTTATCTGGTTTTGGGATTAGAAAGATGCTAGCCTCATAAAGACTTTGGAAGTCTTCCCTCTTCTTGGACTTTTTGGAATACTCTGTGAAGGATGGGGGTTAGCTCTTCCTTAAGTGTTTTGAAAAATTCTCCTGTGAAACCAACTGGGTCTTGGTTTTTGTGTGCTGGGAGTTCTTTGATATTGCTTTGATTTCTCTAGCTGTTATTGGTCTGTTCAGGCTTTCTGCCTCTTCTTCATTCCATTTTGGAAGATTACATTTTTCTAGAAAGTTGTCCACTTCACATAGGTTTTCAAATTTCTTGGCTTACAGTTCTTCATAGTAATTTCTTACAATGCTTTGTATTTCTGTGCTGTCATATGTAATCTCTCTTCTTTCATTTCTGATTCTATTTATTTGGGTCCTCTCTCTTTATTTCTTGATGAGTCTGCTTAAAGGCTTGTTGATATTGTTTATCTTTTCAAAGAACTAACTCCTGGTTTTATTGATCCTTAGAATTATTCCTTTAGTCTCTATGTTGTTTAATTCTGCTCTGATCTTGGTTATTTCCTTCCTTCTACTTGTTCTGGGCTCTCTTTGTTGTTGTTCTTCGACTTCTTACAGATGTAGGGTTAACTTGTTTATTTCAATTCTTTCTATCTTTTTTAGATAGGCCTGTATTAGTATGAACTTTCCCCTCAGGGCTGTATTTGCTGTGTCCCATAAGTTTTGCACTGTTGTGAGTTCAGTTCATTTGTTTCCAGAAACTTGTTGATTTCTTCCTTGATCTCATTATTAACCAAATCATTATTTAATAGCATGCTATTCAATCTCCATGAGTTTGAGTGTGTTTGCTTTTTTTCCTTGACATTGTCAGAAAAAATGCTTGATATGATTTAAATTTTCATGAATTTGTTGAGGTTTGTTTTGTGTCCTATCAAGTGGTCTATCTTTGAAAATGTTCCATGTGCCTTTGAAAAGAATGTGTATTTTTTTTCTTTATGATGAAAGGCTCTCTATATATCTATCAGTTAAGTCCTTTTGATCTAGGGCATTGTTCAATGCTTCAATATTTTTGTTGATTCTTTGCTTGGAAGATCTATCCTTTTTCATAGTGCAGTGTTAAATTCCCCTAGTGTAATTGTGTTGCTGTCAATATCTTTCTTGAAGTCCTCCAAGATTTTCTTTATGTATTTGGGTACTCCTATGTTGGGTCCATATATGTTTATAATGTTTATGTCTTCTTGATGGATTCTTCCCTTGAGTACTATGAAATGACCTTCTGGGTCTCTTCTTTTTGGCCTTCATTTTGAAGTCTGTTTTTTCATATGTAAGTATTGCTACCCTGGCTTTTCTTTCCTCTCCTTTTGTATGAAATATTGTTTCTAACACTTCGTTTTCAGTTTGGGTAGGTCCTTTGTTCTGAGATAGGTCTCTTGCAGGCAGCTTATGTATTGGTCATGTTTTCTTATCCATTCAGCTACCTTATGTCTTTTGATTGGAGCATTTAATCCATTTTTGTATAAGGTTATTATTGATAGATACTTATTCATTGTCATTTTACCCCCTTTGCACCTATGTTCCTTTCTCTCTCACTGTTTTTCTTCCTCTTCTTAAAGCAATCCTTTTAGTGTCTCTTGCAGTGCTGGTGTGCAGGAGGTGTATTCTTTGAGGCTTCTTTTGTCTGGGAAAATCCTTATTTGGCCTTCCATTTTAATTGAGAACCTTGCTGGATAGAGTAGCCTTGGTTGCAGGCCTTTGGTTTTCATTACTTGGAATATTCATTGCCACTTCTTTCTGGCTTATAAAGTTCCTAAGTTCCTATTGAGAAGTCAGCTGCTAGCCTTATCGGGGCTCCCTTGTGTGTTACTTCTTGTTTTTCCCTTTCTGCCTTTAAGATTCTCTGTCTTTAAATTTTGCCATTTTAATTATGATGTATCTTACAGTACGCCTCTTTGGGTTCTTCTTGATTGGGACTTTTTCTGCTTCCTGGACTTGTGTGGCTTCTTCTCTCATCAAATTGGGGAAGTTTTCCATCATTGATTTTTCAAACAAATTTTCAACCTTCGCTCTTCTTTTTCTCCTTCTGGTATCGCTATTATACAGATATTATTCCATTTCATGTTGTCCTGCATTTCCCTTAACCCCTCTTCATTCTTTTTCAGTCTTTTCTTTTTCTTGCTTTTTGGGAGGTTTTCTCTACCTTGTCCTCCAGCTCACTGATTCAATTCTCTGCTTCATCAAGTCTGCTTTTGGTTCCTTCTACTGTGTTCTTTAATTCAGAAATTGTATTTTTCATTTCCTCTTGGCCCTTGTTGATTGTTTCTATGTCCTTTTTAATGCTGATATAGTTTGCAGTAGGTTCCTTGTAGTTTTTATGTAGCTTTTGGTAATTCTCAGTGAGCTCATTAAGCTTCCTTATAACCATTGCTTTGAACTCAATATCTGGTAGTTGATTTGCCTGCATTTCATTTAACATTCTTTCTGAGGACTCCTACTTTCCTTTTGACTGGTGGTTGTTTCTTTGTCTTCCCATTGTTTGTGGGACTCTTCTTGTTTTTTAAATTGATCTGTTTTGACTTTCTGAGTTTGTGGTGTGAAATTCTGTGGTGGAAGGCCTGTGAGATATACTGGTGCACTCTTCTTGATCACCTGAACTTGATGTTCTCAAGAATGTCCTTTATGCCTTTTATGCTGTTTTTCTGGATATAATTGGGTTTCAATTGTTGTTGGGTCATTCTTTCGTGGGTCTTTCCCTGTCACTGGTTGACTTAGGATCACTTTGCCCACTGTGTCTTGTGTGCTGTTGTGCAGGAGCTGCAGGGAAACCTCTCCAAGTGTGACATGGTGACACTGGCCTTCAATAACTGAATAGGAGTGAGACAATATTTTGGGGAGAAGCTTGCATGCCTTCCCTGAATAACAGGAGCCAACTGCTCTTTCACCACTCCTCACATTATCAGTTTATTATCAAAGGACATGACTGAGGAACAGTCAGATGGAAGGGATGCAGAGGGCAAGGTTTGGGAACAGGGCATGGAGCTTCTATTCCCCCTGCACCAGTCTCTAAGAACCTCCACTGATTTTCTTTTTCTTAAAAAGATTTTGTTTATTTTTAGAGGGAGGGGGAAGAAGGGAGAAATATAGGGGGAGAAACATCAATGTCTGAGAAAAACATTGATCATTTGTCTCTCACACACCCCAACTGGGGACTGGGCTCACAGCCCAGGTACATGCCCTGACCAGGAATTGAACTGGTGATCTTTTGCTTTGTGGGACAATGTTAAACCCCCTGAGCCATGCCAGTCAGGGTAAATCCAATTGATTTTTAAAAAGATAAAAAAAAAATTCTTTGGGGAAAATTTAATCTCTTCAAAACTTTCCTGGCACAATTGGATATACAAAGAAGATAATCTTCATCCTTATGTCCTATAATATACAAAAAGTAAACTGAAGTGGCTTATAGACCAATATATTAGAGGAAAAGTACAATCGGTAAATGAAAATATTATTGATAACCTTCAACGATCCCCCAAATTTTTATACTGGGTACAAAACAATCAAACCATTATAAAATGACACTTTGGACTTGATCATCCATAAGTTTTTATAAAAGAAACACTCAGAAAACTAACAATAGAATAAAAATACAATAACAAGAAATACAATAAAAACCATATACGAAAACCCATAGTGAGCTCTATAGTGAAAGTCTGAACCTAAGATCAAAGAAAAGGTGAAGGCAGTCACTCCTGAAGCTTCTATTCAATGTAGTACTGGAATTCCCAGCTGGGCATTTGACAAGAAAAGAAAAGGCTTTTTTTTTTGGAAATGAAGAAGTAAAATTATCTCTGTTCATAGATGACATCACCTCATGTATTGAAAATCCTATAGAATCTACAAAAATATGCTTAAAACTAACAAAATCAGCAAAATAGCAAGACACAAATTCAACAAACAGAAGTCAGTTGTGTTCCTATACACTAACAATGAACAAGCCACAAAAGAAATTAAGAAAACAATTATATTTATAATAGCATCACAAAGAATAAAATACTTATATATTAACTTAATGAGGAAGGTGAAATACTTGTACAATGAAAATTATTAATCATTGCTGAAAGAAATTTAAAAAGACATAAGTGGAAGATATCCCATGTTCATAAATTTCAAGACTTAATATTGTTAAGATGTCAATACTAACCAAACTAATCTATAGATGTAATCCCTATCAAAATCCCAATGAAATTTTCAGAAAAAGAAAAGCATCCTAAAATTCATATGAAATTTCAAGGAATGCCAAATAACTTTAAAAATCCTTTAAGATTGTATCTGGCAGGCTCACACTTCCTGATTTCAAAACTTAATACAAAGCTACAGTAATGAGTACAGTGTGTTGCTGGCATGAAGACCATCAGATAAATCAGTGGAATAGAGTTTATAAATAAACCCTTAGATAAACTGTGTATTTTTGACATGCATGCCAAGAGCATTTACTGGGGGAAAAAGTATTTTCGACAAATGGTGCTGGGAAAACTGGACATTTGTAAGTAAAAGAATGACGTTGAAACTTTATCTAACACCATATCCAACAATTAATCAGAGTAGAGCCATAACCTAAGTGGACTCCTCAGGCTGTGAAACTCTAAGAAGAAAACATAGGGCCAAAGCTTCACAATAATGCTTTTGGCAATAATTTCTTGAATATGACAACAACATATGCAATGATTAATAATTTT
>VMDR010032571.1:0-11660 GCA_007922815.1 Macrotus californicus
AGAAATCTGGACTCTTTATAGGTGTGTTCCCTATAAAATGTCCTGAGGGACAGCTCATTGGTCTTTCTACAAAGAAATACCTTCACTGTCTTCAGTTGCTTAAGGAAAAGGGTCTTTAATTTAGAGCTGAATTAGTCACACAGATGAGCACTTTCAAGTCCTTGGAATCTGCAGTGAGTTTTACCAAGCTTTTAAAGTCAACCGGAAGTGTGTTGCATCTGTTATGTTGTGGCAACTGTGAATTAGGAGAGAATACCGGGGCTGGTCCATTCACAACTTTTTCTTTTAGTGTTAGGTTCCGCACTAGACTCTGTGAATCTTGCCCAGAGAGATCTTCCAGTTACAGTGAGGGCCCTGTACTGAAGCCTCTAGTCCCCAAATTCATGTCCATCCAGAACCTCATTTTGTGGCCTGCAAAGTAGGGTCTTTGCAGATAAAATTAAGTTATAAATTAAGATGAGGCCACACTGGGTTAGAGTGGGACCTAAATCCAATCACTGGGGTCCTTCTAAGAAGAGGAAAGACACACAGACATAGACAGATATACAGGGACACACAAGAGAGAAGACCATGTGAAGGTAGAAGCCGAGATTGGAGTAATACTTCTATAAGTCAAGGAATGCCAAGGGCTGCTGGCAACCACCGGAACCCAGGGGAAGCTCCCTCCCTAGGTCCTTTGAGGGTTCATGGCTTTGCCAAAACCATATTAGAAACTTCTAACTTCCAGAACTATGAGAGAGTAAATGATGCGTTTTACTTCAAAATAAACTCTGATGTGCTCATTTTGTTACAACCTCTCTTTTCTCAGCAGGTCAGATCCAGGAAGTTGAATTTCTTTTTCCTTTTATTTTCCTCATTCTTCCCATACCCTTCTGCCTCCCAGAGTGTATTTTGCATTTTAAGGGTGAAAAAACAAACAGATCATGTCAGTTTTTCCTTACATTTATGAGCAAGAAATTGACCTGGAGAAGCTGACTTTTGATCAGTGCAGATAGTCAGCTCATTTTCGAAGAGGGCATTTACACCATCCAATTTTACCTTTAATCCATCTTGGTTGTATTAAGACATTAGTGGATATAAATGAAATAATTTCAGATTCATCTAAACTGGTGTGGCATTGTCCTGCAAACCGAAAGATCACCAGGTCAATTCCTAGTCAGGGAACATGCCTGGGTTGTGAGCCAGGTCCCTAGCTGAGACCATGAGAGAGGAAACCGATCCATGTTTCTCTCCCTCTCTCCCTCCCTTCCTCTCTCTAAAAATAAATAAATACTTTAAAAAAGGAATAAATTGTTGTTGTCAGGAGCCACATGGTTTGTAGTAACTTATAACAGCAACCCTAGGAAACTAATACAGGCTCCCATCTTCAAAGAGCCTTGGTCTGGAGTGGACTTGGGCAGCAGTATTTTTATAAAACTTCCCCAGGTGATGCTGTGTTTGAGAACTTTCACTCTAGTTTGGTGGTTTTCAAAGTCTCCAGAGCAGCAGCAGCAACAGTAGCAACCTCATCAAATGGGAACTTAATAGAAACGCAAATTTTCAGGCTTTACAAAGCCATTCAGAGTTAGAAATTCTGGGGGTGGGACCCAGCACTTTGTGGCTTATCTAGCTCTCCAAGCAATGCCGCAAGTGTCTGAGAACCACTTCTCTGGTTGGTAGGGGAGGCTAGGAGCCATGGACGATAATCAACAAACAACAAGCATGGAGAAAGGCAATAGGCAGGAATATTTTAGAAAGTAAGGGAAGGGTGTTTGTTGTCATGGGCAGCACTGAGCTAGTGCATCTGAACCTCAGCATTGACCATGCATTGCTTAGAGGCAAAGGTGTGTCCAAACAACCATCTTCCAAGTTCGATTTTTGGAGACAACCTATTTTCAAATTGGGGGAGGGGGGGCTGTCCTTATAATATTGCTGTTAGGGTAAATGGCCACCCAGACTCTACATTAAGATTTTATCTGGACCAGAAATGGCGGAGTTGGAGATGCCAGCCTCTGTCACCCTCGAAGATCAAAAATTAGACAGCTGTCCACAAACAGAAACAGCTCCCGGGGACATGAGGAGACCACTTAAGAAACTTCAGCAACAATAGCGAAACAAAAAACCTGAGCGTAACCACGCAGAAGGGAAGAAAGATCAGCTTCGTTCTGCTGCATCAACCCATTCCCCCTGGCCAGCACTGCTCAGCACCAGGAAGGGATTCCCAGCTAGAAAGAGTTCCACACACGGGGGAAGCAAAAACGGGGTGAACAACCAGCTCCCCCAGTCCTCGGCGCACCGCATGAAGGACCTGCTTTGGTCTCAGCACACCCAGATGTCAGCAAGCTTGAGACCTACAGAGATGATTAGAAACACACAGAAGGGCAGAGGCTACCAGTATCAGCCACACAGCAGGATTAACCATGGTTCCCAGTGATCCATTCTGCAGAGCATCCCAGCAGCTTTTGCCGCTAAAGAAACCAGATGGCTAGCGCAGCTGCATGGACCCCTTCATATTTCAGTGTTTTGCCCACATTCACCAACACCAGCTACCTGAGTCTGTCCCCACTCCCTATCCCTACCATCCCCAAACCTGCTCCTTTTGTTGCCCAATCCTGTCCTAGCAGCCAGCCTAGGCCTCTGAGGTTGCTTGAGTGCAAAATGCTCCTAGACACCCATGGTTGACCACAGCTGCTGTGACACATACTCAGGGCTAGCCCCTCCAGCTGTGTACCTGCATGCTGCTGGCCTGACGCCCATCATGGGCCTCCACTGCCATGTGCATGCCTGTGATAATATACTACTGCCACAGCAATGCACGCTGACAGCTAAGGCCCCCACAACAGTGTGTGGTCCAGATTTGGCCCTATCTCCTGTCAGTGGCCTGTGCTGCTGGGTTAGTTTGCAACTCTACCCTCCAGCTGTACACTGGCACCCTGAGGACCTGACCAGTCACTTGGCCTCCACTGTTGTGCACACATCCATGGGGAGACCCTCTAACCCCAAGAGTGCATGCCAGTATTCCCAGTTGGCTCTGGCCCATGCTGCAGACCCTGGCCCCCACCACCATGTGTGTGTGTCTGCAACCAGCGCCTGCCACCAGCGTCTGCTACCTCCTCTGCCTGACCTGGTCCCTGGAGGTGCCATTAAAGACCCTAACAGCCTTTGCAGCTTCCACAGAACCCCCACAACATTCACCAAGGACCATGCAGTAGTTGATGCCGTGGACTCCAGAGGCCTGAGACAACAAATCAGCATCACTCCTCTGGAGACCCAGAACCACCACATGCCCCACATTCAGTGCCCCCGGACACTAGACCCACAGTCACAGCATCTCAATAGATGCCTTTGATAAAATTCAACATTTTTTTATGATAAAAACTCAACAAATTGGGCATAGAAGGAACATCCTCAACATAATAAAGCCATATATGACAAACCCACAGCCAACATCGTACTCAACAGTGGGAGGTTGAAGCCTTTCCCTCTAGAAACAGGAACAAGACAAGGGTGCCTATTCTCACCACTCCTATTCCACATAGTGCTGGAAGTCCTACCAGAGCAATCGGGGGAAAAAGAAATAAAAGGCATCTGGTTCAGAAAGGAAGTAAAATTCTCTCTGTGTGCTTATGACATTATCTTGTATGTAGAAAATTCTAAATATTCCACCAAAGAAAATGTTGGAGCTAATAAATGAATTCAGTAAAGTTGCCTGATCCAATATCAGCATGCAAAAATCCATTATATTCCTATACACTGACAATGAACTCTCTGAAAAAGAAATAAAGAAAACAATCCCACTTACAAGAGCATCAAAAATAATAAAATACTTAGGCACAGATTTAACCGAGGAAGTGAAAAATCCCTACACCAAAAACGGTAAGGCAGTGATGAAAGAAACTGAAAAAGTCACAAATAAGGAAACAGATTATCTCGTGCTCATGGATTGGAGGAGTTCAATCAAAAACTTCCATCAAGTCAACTTCTTTCCACTTCAATTATTACTCATCTCCCTCTGCCATTTCTTCTACCCACAGCCCCCCTAAACAAGACAAGACAATAAATTTTATTTTGGTGTGAAATTCTGCTCCTTGCCATTATCAAGCTACGTGAGGCTGTAGTAGATCGCTAAGGTCCGGGTAACTGGAAAACCTAGATGAAAAGATTTGGTATGATCCACACAGCTAGCACTTGTTAGAAAAGAAGGAATCAACTGTTGTCCACCCCTCCACCCCCAGATGAATAGTTTAAGAATCCAATTTAAATATTTTTGTTCCCTTGATTTTCATGCCCCTGACCTCAGGCAAAAAGCCTTCTCTCGGTACCTCTGGTGAGATTCTTCCCCAAGTTGCTTTCATGGTAGCCACATATTCAGCTCAAAGTTTTCTAAGGCTTTTTGACCTGGTAACACATTTACAGCTTAAGTTACCATTTCCACAGGTACTGAGGTGAAAAACAAATTCTTCTTACAACTCTTTTTTTTCCCCTTGATCCTAATTTAGAAACTGTTCTGACAAAAACAGTGAACTTTTCCCCAGCCCTGACCAGCACGGGTAAACTCTACCAAGTACCAAAGTTTCTCAGGGAGGTCAGCTCCCTCTCCTTTTCGGGTCCTCATCCCAGGTGTCCCGTGCCCTCAAGGAGACCTGTTGATGGCTTGGACCACATCCAAGAGGAGTAGTTGCCATCCTTCTGAGTCTCCGTCTGCCCCCCTGCCTCAAAGTACATCAGTTCTATGGATTAGAACCCTGCTTTACCTAGTTCACTAGAGTGATTACTGTTGTTATTTGTTAACTAGTTGGGGTTCCTCTTACTAGAGAAAGTAGTATTTTAACTGAAATTAAGTGCAATGTCTTTTTCATTAGCAGAAGTGTTAGTGGTCAGAACTTCAAGCTCTTGCTGTAGTGCTTGTGCAGTGTTTAGTCTGGGACATCTGCCTGGGCTCCTACCCGAGCTGCCCAAATGGTGGTCCACGCTCACCGAAATCAAAATCACCTTGTGTGAGTATTGAAAACAGCGGATTCTTGTGTCCTCGTGCAGACCTTCAGAATCCGAGTCTCCGGGGTTAGGAATTCAGGAATCTGGATTTCAGCAGTTTTCCTAGATGATGTTTTTGTTTGTTTGTACATTGGAGATGGAGAATCTCTGGTGTCATAGAAGGAGCCCTAGATTTGTAGTCAGCAGGCCTGAACTTGAACTTTTTGTCCAATCGTGTTCATGTAGTCCTGAGTCGTGGATGTTGCTTGTTTTGTGACTTAGTTGCCCCACTGCCAAATGCAGACAGTAATACTTGCCTTGCCCTCCTGACAGGACACTGTCATGGGGCTCCCATGAGTGAGGGGCCCCAAACTGCCATGTGCCCTGCGGGGCTGGGACCAGGGCGAGGGGAGAGGAGCACTTGCCTCAGGACACAAAACTGAAGGGGACACAGAAAAACTTGGAAATGAAAAAAATATGTTCATGCTGTATTTTTTTTTAAAAAATGAGAATTAATGCAAGAAGTCCACCATGGACAAAACATCAAAATTTTCAATAAGGACGGGATCGGTATTACTCATTTCCCTCTGGCCTCTAGCACTAAGGCGGTGCAGCGACAACATTGTTGCTGGTCCCATTTTTGTCTAAAATTTTGATGTTTTGTTCATCCTGGGGTTTATTTGTATTAATTTTTATTTTTAAAAAGTACTCCATCAAGCTAGTAGTTTTTCTCGACTACTTGATCCCTGTATGGAGCCGGTTTACATTTTGTGCCTGAGGCAAATACCTCGCAGGCCCTGCCCGCTTCGCCTGACCCAGCCCTCTAAACTGGAATGGCCATGCAAACGCAGGTTATCATTTTTTACCTAGTTTTGGCCCCCAAGTACTTGCACGCACATGTCAAAAATGCCAGCCTGCCGGCACTTTGGCTAAATTCTGCCTGTTGAATGGTGAGAACAGGGTCCCCCAGAGCAGAAGGCAGTGGTGCCCTCAGTGCTTTCCAGGGGCCTCCCTCCCCAGGAGCGCGGAGGGCTCTGATGCGGGACGCTCGGTGTGTGAGCCAGTCTAACCTGCGCGCCTGGAAAACCTGCCGTCGGTTCAGGCAGAACTCCTCCAGGGCCTGCACACGCTTCCCAGGGAAGTTTGGATTCACAGGCTTCCTCCTCCGTAGTTCTCTATTTCAGAGGCTGTTAGTATACACCGTATTCTGCCATACACAGGCGCACATTTTTGCCCAAAGTGTCAAGGGAAAAATAAGGATGAGCATTATACGTGGGTAGTACTAATTTTGTATCTATATGAATGTTTTTAATTCTTTTATTTATGCTTATGCATGAAAAGTATAACTAAAAAGCAGTAATGATATCCGTATGCAAAATAATACCCTGGAATATGATAATCAGCTGTTTTGAAATTTGTTTCGAAATATAAATAAATAAATAGTTGAATTTAAAAATTAATGCAAAAGATTTTTTTCCCTGAAAGTTTGGGCCAGAAATGTGGATGTGCATTATACATGGGAGCTCATTATACATGGCAAAATACAGTACTAAGGGCTATGTTAGGTGTAAGAATAAGTGACACCTGGCCTGGGTAGTTGGTGACCAGGGGCTGGAATGATAAATAAGAGGCCTAAAGGTGATGGAGAAGGTTCTGTGATCTACTGAGCAGAAGGACACCCCCTCTCATCATGTGGCTGCTGGATTCCCCCCTCACTCAAGGTGGCAGCTGAAAATACGGTGATGGGACACAGGTCAAGGTGGAAGTCAGGGGCCTACCACCTCCTCTTCTGCCAGTCTGAGAGGTCTGGGATAATGCCTTGAGGTTCCCTTATGGGACTGGCTGTTTGTACAGTGTCTGCTATACAGGGAGAAAGAGAGCCAGAGTGGGGGCGAGAACGACACAGAAAGGGAGAAGGCCCTGTACGAGAAGCCTGGCTGGGCTGTCGGAGTACGCCGAGAGCACTTGCCCTTCACAAAGTGGCTGATAGACTTGGAGATGCTCAGCTCCACAGCCACAGCTGAGGGGCATGGGTCTCAGAGTAAGCTAGTGACAGCCCAGAGGGAAAGGAAGGTAGAAAAAAAATGAACTCTTCCCTTGACACCAGATACCACAACTAGGGACAAACAATGTTATGACATTGGCAACTATGACCTTTCAGTCCAGTATTTTCCTTTCTCTCAGTGTTTCCCTCTTCCATAGGTAATGGTTTCTTTAGGGTAAAATATTATGTGATTTATCCTCTATCTGAAAAACCTAAGTGGGCGTGGTAGGCCGAACAGTGCTACCCCCCAATATTCAGGTCCTAATCCCCAGAAACTGTGACTCTGTTACCCTCCAAGGCAGAAGGATTTTGCACATGTGATTAAGTTAAGAGTGTGAAGACAGGTAAATCTTTAGTTTCTTGGTTAGTTACTTCCTCTGTTTTTCCTTTGTTCCTCCTTTCTTTTTTGATTGTATTATTTTGTCTGAAGATTTATCCTTTCCTACTGCCTTTTTTTGTTTGATTGGGTTTTTTTTGGGGGGGGGGCATGTTTCTACTTTTGCAGGAACAGCTTTAGCTGATAAATTTTAAAATAAAAGACTTTGCTTATTTATTTTTAGAGAGATGGAGGGAGGGAGAAAGAGATAGAGAAATTCAATATGAGAAACAAACACTGATTGGGCCTCTAGTATGCGCCCCAACTGGGGACCGAACTGGCAACCCAGGCATGTGCCCTAACCAGGAATTGAACTGGTGACCTTTCGCTTTGCTGGATGATGTCACAGTGGTGAGGGCTAGCTGACCAATTTGCTGACCTCACCTTGGCTTGTCCTTTGCCGTCCCTTTGGGCATCTTGGCAGCACGTAGGGTAGACACCTGGTGTCTGCAGGCTGCAGGCACACGAGAGCCTTGGCAATCCTGGGCTGCTTGGCCTCTGAAGCTCCTGCTGCCATCACAAGGGTCCTTATGAGACAGAGGCAGAAGGATCAGAGAGAGAAGGAGGACCGTGAAGACAGAAGCATGAGGTCAGAGTGATATGCTGGCAGGGCCTCGGGAAGCTAAAAATAGCAAGGAAATTATTTCTGCCCTGGAGTCTTGAGAAGGAATGCAGCCCGAGGACACCTTCTGATGTCTAGATCTGTGAGAGAATAAATTTGCATTGCTTTAAACCACTTGTTTGTGGTAATTTCTTGCAGTAGTACTTGGAAACTAATACAGTGGGAAGTAGGTTAACACAGGTCATTTTGACTTTTTAGAATTGTGCCTGGAGTTGAGCAAGCATGGATCTTGCCTTGGGAATTACCTTGGTGATACATGTTCAAAGCTAACAATTCCTTTGTACTTGGAGGACCTCAAAGCTGGTTTGAACTGAACATGGCATACTGCTCAGGCCTGACACTTTGGCAGTGCCCAGGACGTAATAGGCAGAGCACAGAGAGTTTTCAGGGCAGTGGAACATTCTGTGTGATGGCACAATGATGGACACATGTCCTTATATACTCGTCTGAACCCACAGAATGTGCACCACCACAAAAGAACCCCAATGTACACCATAGCATTTGAGTAATTATAATGTGTCAATGTAGGTTCATAATTGTAACAAACATTCCACTCTAGCAGGGGATATTGGTAATGTGGGAGGTTCATGTTTGGGAGCAGGGGCTATATAGGAAGTCTCTGTACCTGCTACTAAAATTTGCTGTGAATGCAAAACTACATTATAGTCTTTATTTTTTAAAAAATTGGGGAGTATGTAGGATTGTCCTCATGGGGTTATTCATCAAAGAAAATGTGCATTCAAATATCAAATTTACATAAAATTTCAAATTCACATTTCAAGGTAAAATTTCCAATGAAATAATAAGTGTGATGTAGTCCATGATATCCCCCAGAAAACAGAAGCTCCTCATACTAGCCCAGAGACACTGATGAAGCCGTACACCCTCCCTAGCAGCGTCTACGACTATCTTATCTCTAAAAGGACCAACTTTACATTGTGAGTTTGCACTGACGATTAGCAGATCACTTACCAGAACAGGCCAAGACCATCCCAATGGTCCCTAATTCTCCTTTCTCTGAGTTTGACCTGCGGTCATCTCTTTGCTGGAACAAAACCAGGCAGCTTGTTTGTAACCTAGCCTTCATGAGGACAGAAACTGACTGACACCTCTTTGACTGTCCTCTGATGCATTTAACACTATTCTTTGAATGTATTTCTGGATTTTTATCTTGACTGGTTCCTTGGGCTTAATTTCTGCTGTAGTCACCACATTGAGAACATGTGACCCACCCTCCAACTAAGGGTGTGAACTTCTGTGACTGGGCAACATGTGCCCTCATTGTATTGAAAGGATGCAGAGGTTACGGTGGCTTCTATTTTCACACCAAAGCACAATGAAGACTGTATTTAAAGCATATTCTCATACGTGAAAACAAAGTATAGAAAGTAATTGGAAGAAAGTGCTCCTAAACGTTAGGAGTAGGCTGTCCTGGAGTGTCTGATTGTAATTGATATGTAGAGAACCTTTTGTAGATATAAGCAAGAGGTTCTGTAGAGTGGTCCACATACCACAATCACACAAATAAAGTTATTAGAATCCCACGGGTGCCTCTATCCCTCAGGATCTGGCCCTCGGAGCCGGCACAGCACGGCCTGTAACTCTGAAACTCTGTGACCACACTGGCCAGGCCCCAGGAAAATGAATTTCCACCTCTCCTGCCCTATATCCCTGGAAGAAAAGGTGAAGGCCGTGATGATGCTACTGCCCTGGAATATTTGGAGAATGTGGGAAGAAAAGGGATCTGGCCTGAGTGAAAAGTCAAACTTGTCAAATCCCTCCTCTCAGGTGATGGGAGTGCAATAGCTTCTTTCATGACAAAGTATCGTTTCTCAGTGATGCCATAACCCTTCTCCTCCTGTCTCTTTTTGTTCTAATCCTGATTCCCGCAGTATTCAATCAACACAATATTTCACAAAAGTTGTAAATGGTGGCTTACATACACTTTGAATTTGAACTTTCCATCTTATTCTTTGTACTGATTATTTTTATTCACTGAAGTAACATTGGTTTATAACCTTGTATAAGTTTCAGGTGCACAACATTATTAGATCTCTAACTACAGTACTACCTACGCAGCAAACACTGCAGTGTGCTCTCTATCAAAGGACTAGTTCCCATCCCCCACCCACCTATTGACCCCATTTTACCCGTTTCACCCCCTCCCCACCCCCTGCCCCTGGGGTGAGTGCCAATTGATTGTCTGTCTCTATGAGTCTGTTTTTGTTTTGTTTTGTGGTTTAGATTCCACACGTAAGTGAAATCGTATGCTATTTGTCTCCCTTTGACTTATTTCACCTAGCATAAAACCCTCCAGGTCCACCTATGTTGTCGCAAACGACAATATCTCACCTTTTCGTGGCTGAGCAGTGTTTCGATGTATACGTGACCCACATCTTCTTTACCCAGTCATTGGACGATGGTCGCTTAAGCCGCTACTCCATCTTGGCTACTGTAAATAATGCTGGAATGAACATATATCTTTTTGAATTAATGTTTTTATATTTTTCAGATAAATATGGTAATAGTTCTTTATATCGGCAGCTAAATGGATATAGAATGTTTAAAATATGAGTGATTTTATCTTTACAAAAATAATAAATAAGATTAAGTTAAAATGTTAACATACTCAATAATTTGGCATCTGTTAATTATAATTTGCAATTATAATTTGTAACTTTTGAATATTTTGAAAAACACTTTTAGAAACAAAACTTTTATATTTCATTTTTGTTTAGTTTATATGTTCTCATAATAACATGTTTAATTTTTGTATGCTTTTAATATAATAACAGTTTTTGAAACCCTTCAGATCATTACTGAGTTGTAAACCTCTTGAATATAACAAGTTTAGTGATTTTGATGAAATAAAGGTGAGAAAAATTAATTTTATGAAACATCTATATAACCCATAAGTCATATAAGTCTTTATCATGCATTCAACTGACTGAACTGACAGATGAGCCAGATTGTACAGTACTAATTACATTTAGTAGACTGGTCTTTTTGTCAGACCTCAGACACATAAAAACTATAGCCTTCCACATACCCTGTGTTGTTTTCTTTCATTATGAGGGTATATATTGTGAAGGAAAGAGGATAGTATGTATTTTATTTACCAGTTTACGGTAAAGAACTAAAATCCCCTCTGGAGTGCCAGCTGCAACCATCCCTTCAGGTCTATTTGTTCCTGAGTGCCCATCCACTCTCCCAGGCCAGCCAAAATACAGATGAAGCCACAGGGGACAGTCCCCAAATGGGAATATTCCTGACCTCTTGGCAGAATGGGAAGAAGGCAGCCTGGAGAAAGTGTCTGATTCACCTTGAAACAGGGGTTTCACCAAAACAGACCCTACCCAGTTGTGCAGGATCCACAGGGACAGGGCCAATTATGTCCTCAGACTGACATGGTAAGAAAGAGTAGCAGAAAGATAAGGGCCTGGGGGAAATTGAGCCCCACAAATAATGTCTCCCATGGTGAGCTTCCTTTGTTTCCTCAGCCCCAACACTCAGATATGTTTAAGATAAAAAGTGCTTCAACTTGACAGACAGCTAGGAGCACCAATTGTCTCAAGAGCAGGGATTCCTTGGAAATGATAAGGTGCAAACACTGTCGAATGGCTGCCTTCGCTGTGCACTGCAATCTCCAGCCATAAAGGATGCCA
>VMDR010032572.1:0-11660 GCA_007922815.1 Macrotus californicus
TTTTAAAATTTGTTGTTGTCCGTCTTTTGGTTGTGCGAGGAGGCACAGGGTGTCTACCTATGCCTCCATCTTGGCCGGAAGTTCGAGTTAAATTTATTTTTAAAAATATTTTATTACTTGTTGTTCAATTACAGTTGTCTACATTTTTTCCCACCACTCTCCCACCCCAGCCAATCCCACTTCCCTCCCTTGCTCCCGCCCTCCCCCTTGGTTATGTCCATGTGTCCTTTATAGAGGTTCCTGAAAACCCTTCCCCCACTGTCCCCTCCCCGCTTCCCTCTGCCTATTGTTAGATTGTTCTTAATATCAATGTCTCTGGTTACATTTTGTTTACTTTTTTCTTTTGTTGATTATGTTCCAGTTAAAGGGGAGATAATGTGGTATTTATCCCTCATTGCCTGCCTTATTTCCCTTAGCATAATGCTCTCTAGTTCCATCCATGCTGTTGCAAAGGGTAGGAACTCCTTCTTTCTCTCTGCTGCGTAGAATTCCATTGTGTAAATGTACCACAGTTTTTTGATCCACTCATTGACTGATGGGCACTTAGGTTGCTTCTAGCACTTGGCTATTGTGCATTGTCCTGCTATGAACATTGGGGTGCATAGGTTCTTTTGGATTGGTGTTTCAGGGCTCTTAGGGTATAATCCCAGCAGTGGAATTGCTGGGTCAAAAGGCAGTTCCGTTTTTACTTTTCTGAAGAAATTCCATACTGTTTTCCACAGTGGCTGCACCAGTCTGCAATCCCACCAACAATGTACTAGGGTTCCCTTTTCTCCACATCCTTTTCAACACTTGTCTGTTGATTTGTTTATGATGGCTATTCTGACCAGTGTGAAGTGGTATCTCATGGTGGTTTTAATTTGCATCTCTCTGATGGCTAGTGATGCGGAGCATCTTTTCATATGTCTCTGTGCCCTCTGTATATCCTCCTTGGAGAAGTGTCTGTTCAACTCTTTTGCCCATTTTTTCATTGGATTTTTTGTCTTCTTGGAGTGGAGTCATATGAGTTCTTTATATATTTTGGAGACCAAACCCTTGTCCAAGGTATCATTGGCAAATATGTTTTCCCATATAGTTGGTTCTCTGTTCATTTAAATGCTGTTTTCTTTAGCCATGCAGAAGCTTTTTAATTTAGTGAGGTTCCATTTGTTTATTCTTTCCTTTATGTCCCTTGCTTAAGGAGACACATCAGTGAAGATATTGCTGCGTGGAATATCTGATATTTTCCTGCCAATGTTTTTCTCTAGGACTTTTATGGTGTCATGATGTACATTTAAGTCTTTTATCCACCTTGAATTTATTTTTGCGTATGGTGTAAATTGGTGATCAAGTTTCACTTTTTGGCAAGTAGCTGTCCAGATCTCTCAACACCATTTGTTGAACAGGATATTTTTACTACATTTTATGTTTCTTCTCCCTTTGTCAAACATTAATTGACCATAGAGACTTGGGTTTATTTCTGGGCTCTCTATTCTCTTCCATTGGTCTATGTGTCTATTCTTATGCCAGTATCAGGCTGTTTTGATTACAGTGGTCTTGTAATACAGTTTGATATGAGGTATTGTGATCCCTCCTGCTTTGTTCTTCTTTCTCAAAATTGCTGCAGCCACACAGGGTTGTTTATGGTTCCATATAAATTTCTGACATGTTTGTTTTATATCTGTGAAATATGTCATTGGTACTTTAATAAGGATTGCATTGAATCTATAAATCGCTTTGGTTTTACCTTTTTGGTTAGGTTTATTCCTAGGTACTTTATTTTTCTTGTTGCTATAGCAAATGGGATTTTTTTCCTGATTTCTGCTTCTGATGTTTCATTGTTGGTGAACAAAATGTCTTTGATTTCTGAATATTGATTTTGTATCCTGCTGTTTTGCCAAATTCATTTATTAGGTGGAGTAGTGTTTTAGTGGAGTCTATAGGATTTTCTATGTACACTATCATGTCATCTGCAAATAATTACAGTTTTACTTCCTCCTTTCCAATTTGGATGCCTTTTATTTCTTTTTGTTGTCTGATTGCTGTGGCTAGGACTTCCACTACTATGTTGAATAGGAGTGGTGAAAGCGGGCATCCTTGTCTTGTTCCTGATCTTAGTGGGAAAGCTCTAAGTTTTTGCCCATTGAGTATGATGTTGGCTGTAGGTCTCTCGTATATGGCTTTTATTATGTTGAGGAATGCTCCCTCTATTGCCATTTTGCTAAGTGTTTTTATCATAAATGGGTGCTGTACCTTATCAAATGCTTTTTCCGCATCTATTGATATGATCATGTGATTTTTGTCTTTCCTTTTGTTTATGTGGTGTATTATGTTTATTGATTTGTGAATATTGTACCATCCTTGCATCCCTGGGATGAATTCCACTTGAACATGGTGTATGATCTTTTTAATGTATTGCTGGATGCAGTTTGTCAATATTTTGTTAAGGATTTTAGCATCTATGTTCATCAGTGATATTGGCCTAAAGTTTCCTTTCTTTGTTATGTGTTTATCTGGTTTTGGAATTAGGATGATGCCGGCCTCATAATAAAGTGTAGGAGTCTTCATTTTTCTTGGATTTTTTGGAATAGTCTGAGGATAGGTGTTAATTCGTCCTTAAATGTTTTGTAAAATTCTCCTGTGAAGCCATCTGGTCCAGGGCTTTTATGTGTTGGAAGCTCTTTGATTAGTTCTTCAATTTCAATACCTGCTATTGGTCTGTTGAGGCTTTCTGCTTCTTCTTCATTCAGTTTTGGAAGATTATATTTTTCTAGAAATTTGTCCATTTCACCTACGTTTTCAAATTTCTTAGCATATAGTTCTTCATAGATATTTCTTACAATACTTTGTATTTCTGTGGTATCAGTTGTAATCTCTCCTCTTTCATTTCTGATTGTGTTTATTTGGGTCCTCTCTCTTTTTTTCTTGATGAGCCTGTTTAAAGGCTTGTCGATTTTATTTATCTTTTCAAAGAACCAGCTACTGGATTTATTGATCCTCAGAATTGTCCTTTTAGTCTCTATGTCATTTAATTCTGCTCTGATCTTGATTATTTCATTCCTTCTACTTGCTCTGGGCTGTCTTTGTTGTTGTTCCTCGAGTTCTTGTAGGTGTTGAGTTAGGTTGTTTATTTGAAATGTTTCTATCTTTTTTAGGTAGGCCTGTATCACTATGAACTTCCTACTCTGGACTGCCTTCACTGTGTCTCATAAGTTTTGGATTGTTGTGTGTTCATTTTCATTTGTTTCAAGAAACTTTTTGATTTCTTCCCTAATCTCATTGTTGACCCATTCATTGTTTAATAGCATGCTATTCAATCTCCATGAGTGTGAGTGTTTGGGGTTTTTTTCCTTGAGGTTGGTTTCTAGTTGTAGTCCCTTGTGGTTGGAGAAGATGCTTGATATGATTTCAATTTTGTTGAATTTGTTGAGGCTTGTTTTGTGTCCTATCATGTGGTCTATCTTTGAAAATGTTCCATGAGCATTTGAAAAGAATGTGTATTTTGCTTCTTTGGGATGAAAGGCTATCTATATATATCAGTTAAGTCCATTTCATTTATGGCTTTGTTCAATACTACAATATCTTTGTTGATATTCTGTTTGGAAGATCTGTCCATTTTTGACAGTGGGGTGTTAAAATCCGCACTATAATTGTGTTGCTCTTAATATCTTTCTTGAAGTCCTCCAAGGTTTTCTTGATATATTTGGGTGCTCCTATGTTGGGTGCATATATGTTTACAATGTTTATTTCTTCTTGGTGGATTTTTCCCTTGAGTATCATGAAATGACCTTCTGGGTCTCTTTTTATGGCTCTTGTTTTGAATTCTATCTTGTCCGATAAGAGTATTACTAAGCTGGCTATTTTTTCCCTCTCCATTTCCTTGGAATATTTGTTTCCAGCCCTTCACTTTCGGTCTGTGTAGGTTTTTTGTTCTGAGGTGGTCTCTTGTAGACAGCATATGTGTGGGTCATGTTTTCTTATCTATACAGCTATTCTGTGTCTTTTGATTTGGGGCATTTAATCCACTTACGTTTAAGGTTATTATTGATAGGTGCTTATTCATTGCCATTTTTTTGTACCTGTGTTTCTCTCTCTCTCACTGTTTTTCTTCCTGTTCTTAAAGTAGATCCTTTAGCATCTCTTGTAGAGCTGGTTTGGAGAAGGTATATTCTTTGAGGCTTCTTTTGTCCAGGAAGCTCCTTATTTGGCCTTCCATTTTAATTGAAAGCCTTGCTAGATAGAGTAGTCTTGGTTGCAAGCCTCTGGTTCTCATTACTTGAAATATTTCTTGCCATTCCCTTCTGGCTTGGAGCATTTCCATTGAGAAGTCAGCTTCTAGTCTTATTGGGGCTCCCTTGTTTGTTACTTCCTGTTTTCTCCTTGCTCCCTTTAAGATTCTCTCTTTGTCTTGGAGTTTTGCCATTTTAATTATGATATGTCCTGAAGTGGGCCTCCTTGGGTTCCTCTTGATTGGGACTCTCTGTGTTTTCTGGATTTGTGTGACTTTTTCTCTCGTCAAATTAAGGAAGTTTTCCATCATTACTTTTTCAAACAGGTTTTCTATCCCTTGCTCTTCTTCTTCTCCTTCTGGTATCCCCGTTATACAGATATTATTACATTTCATGTTGTCCTGCATTTCCCTTAACCCCCCTTCATTCTTTCTGAGCCTCTTTTCCTTTTCTTGCTCTTTCTGGGTGTTTTTATCTACCTTGTCCTCCAGCTCGCTAATCTGATTGTCTGCTTCATCCAGCCTGCTTTTGATTCCTTCTACTGTGTTCTTCAGTTCAGAAATTGTATTCTTCATTTCCTCTTGGCTCTTGTTAATAATTTCTATTTCCTTTTTCATGTTGACATAGTTTGCAGTGAGTTTATTGTAGTTTTTCTGTAGTTTTTGGCAATTTTCTGTGAGCTCATTGAGCTTCCTCATAACCATTGCTTTTAGCGTTCTTTCTGAGGCTTCTTCCTTTCCTTTCATTTGGGGATTGTTTCTTTGTCTTCCCATTGTTTGTGAAACTCTTCTTGTTAGCCTCTGCTTTTTAAATTGGTCTGTTCTGACTCCCTGGGTTTATGGTGTGAACTTCTATGGTAGAAGACCTGTGAGATTGAGTGGTGTAGTCTCCTTGATCTCCTGAGCTCACTGGTCTTGGGCTGTCATTTATGTTGGCTCTCTGTATGTGTTTGGGTTTTGATTGTTGTTGGGTCTTTCTTTGGTGAGTCCTTCCCTCCAGATTGTTAACTGAGGATCACTCTGTCCACCACATCTTGTATTCTATTGTGGAGGAGTGGGCAGATTGTGTTGAAACTGGTCCTTCCATGTGTACAAGGTTTGAGGATTCTCTCTCACTCCAGTTGTTTGTTCTGGTAATTTGTCCACCATTTAGTTGTATTTCCAAATTGGTCCTGGGTTGAGTTAGTGTGGCTTCCACTATCTCCTTCACCTTCTTCTGTTGTTATCTGTTGTTGGTTCCTCTGTTGGTAGGTTTCCTCTTCCTGCAGATGTACTGGTGTTCACACCTCCCACCTACTCTTTTTTGTGATCATTTGGAGGGGGAAGGGAAAATGGTTTAAGACAGTGGGAGTCTATTCTATGATATTTAAAGTACCAACCCATAGAGAAGAGATAGGAGATCCTTTGAATATGTATAGTGTTAACCATGATATTTCACCTATCTAGCCACTTTTTAGAAAAAGTAGAAAGGAGATAAGACTCTTGTTGGGAGGGGAAGGATTGTGAGTTAGATCTAGAAAGTAGTGTGTTGTAGTAGTGTAGTGAAACTAGAATGTTTTCAAAGTTTACCCAAATTGTAACATTTATCAGTGCTTCATTCCTTTTAATGGCAGAATAATATTCCATTGTATGGACTGTTTACCCATTCAACAACTGATTAGCAATTGGGTTGTTTCCACCCATTCATTGGCTGTTAAGAATTGTGCTGTTGCCTTGGCTGGTGTGACTCAGTGGACTGAGCACTGGCCTGTGAATGAAAGGATTACTGGTTCAATTCCCAGCCAGGGCACATACCTGGGTTGTAGGCCATGTCCCCAGAAGGAGGCCTGCAAGAGGCAGCCACACAGTGATGTTTCTCTCCCTCTCTTTCTCCTTCCCTTCTCCTCTATCTAACAATAAATAAATAATACCTTAAAAAAAAAGAATTTTGCTGCTGTAACAGGGTGCAGCCAGCGCCCCCCCCTCAAAGAGCAGATTTGAATGGGGTCCAGAACTTGGGGTGTCGAGGAATATGGGATATCCTCACCTCCACAAGGCAGGCAACCGTCGGGGAACTGAAGATGTGGAGTAGGGCCATTGAGGCTTATTTTGGATATCAATAACAGCAGGATAGTTTCATATCTGATATGCAAAAATGGTTATTTTGCATACCAACAAGTCTAGATAGGGAGTGACTTTGACCCCTGATATAACTGGGAGGCAGCTTCTCCTGGTTACAGTGCCTGCTTGAGAACTTGGAGATAGTTTGCTCCACGCCAAGGGGACACACTTGCCTGGACTTACTGGCAGCCAAAAAAGACATAAAAACTACAGGAATGCTAGCAGGGGTAGCCAATTGTGGTGGGAGTCAGAAATGGGGTTACAGAGGAAGATTTGCACTGGGATTTAAATCTAGGCACGGCAGCCATGCTGGAGTCTTAACCACGTGGTCTAGGGAGTGGAGAGGGGGCTTCCTTGACCACATGGTTTAGGAAGCAGAAAAGCAAGATACAGCAGCCATGAAAAGTTCTCTCTTAGCAGTTCGAAAGAATGCAGGACAATGTGAGACATTACAGGAAGGAAAAGGGTGAAAGGACTCTTGCTGGTGGACCATGAGAAGGTGCCTCGTGGTTTTGGATTAAGAACTGGAAATCAAGGTGACACAGCTAAAGGTGCTGTGAACCACGGGAGGCCCGCCCAGATGAGCATGGATTGCTGGGAGGAACCAAGAGTCTAGCCAAGCTACAGACTTCTATTTCTTTTTCCTGAGATACTGTACCCTTGACTGGCCTGGCCGGGCAATGCGGGGAAGGCAGGACTGTATGTGTTTGTGGATGTTTTAACGGACTTGGAGATTTTTAAAGGCGACATTCTGCCATTATTCTGAACCTGTATAACTTTTGAATAAACAGTTCCTTTCCTTCTTACCAAACTCTAGCATTGAGAGACATAATTCTTAACACCTGGTGGCAGGTGAGACAAACAGTACAGAAAAGCCCCGGGGGGAGGGGTCTTGTTTCTGTAATAGTATTTTGGCCCCCCAACGGGTTCATTCTGTAACACTGGTATAAACAGGAATGTACAAGTTTTAGTGTGGACTATGTTTCATTTCTCTTGTGTATATATGTAGGAGTGGAATTGCGTTTAATCATTTGAAAAACTACCAAATTATTTTCCAAAGTAACTGACAATTTTACAATCCCACCAGCAATGCATGAGGGTTTCAATTTTTCCATATTCTTGAAAGACTTTTTATTATCTGATTTTCTCTTTCAAGCAAGCTTTGATTTCTGTTTCCAGTGGCCCAAAATCTTTCAGAACCAAAACTCAAATTCTCACAGACCCTGAAAACTGACCAGTTGGCTTCCTTCTTTCCCTTTTATTTTGCCCTGATACCTCCACTGATATGTTTTGAATATATACATGAATATCTAGATAGTTAGATCCATATCGATACATACACAAGAACTCACATGTGCATACACACTCACACATATTCTAGCACTCAAAATTGTTTTCACTGGAATGATTCATCTATTTAACTTAGGACATAATGTAACTAAAAGTAGAATTCTGTTCCTTTGTTTACTTTTTAATGTTTTCTTATTCTGGTTGATATGTAGGGGTCTTTATATATTCTGCATAATAATCTTAATTTTAATTAAATAACTTGCAGGTTTTTTCTTTGTTTTTACTTTATTGGAGTGACACTAACAAAATTATACAAATTTCAAGTGAACAATTCTATAACACATTATCTGTACATTGTATTGTGTGTTCACCACCCCAGTGAAAGTCCATCCATGATCATTTATCCCCCTTAATCATCCTTCACCTCCGCCCAGCAATCACCACACTGTTGCCGGTGTCCATGACATTTTCTCTCCATTTTTTCTTTTTTGCTCAATCCCTCCATCTCAACAGCTCTTACCCTGTTCTCTATGAGTCTATTTATATGTTGCTTGTTAGTTCATTTTTTTCATTAGATTTGACATATGAGTGAGATTTTATGGTATTTGTCTCTGGTTTATTTCACTTAATGCTCTTATAATGCTCTTATAATGCTCTTCAGGCCCATCCATGCTGTTTTAAAGGGTAAGATTTCATTCTTTTTTACAGTTGAGAAGCACTGCATTGTGTAAATGTATCACAGCTTTTTTATCCACTCACCCACTGACAGATACTTGGGGTGCTTGTAAATTGTGGCTACTGTAAATAATACTGCAATGAACATAGAGGTGCATATGTTCTTTTTAATTAGTGATTTGTGTTTCTTCATATAAATTCTCAGAAGTGGAAACACTGGGTCATACGGCAATGGCAGTTACATTTTGAATTTTTTGAGATATCTCCATACTGCTTTTCACAGTTGGCTGCCCTAACCTGCATTCTCACCAACAGTGCATGAGGGTTCCCTTTTCTCCAAATCCTTGCCAACACTTGTTATTTGTTGATTTACTGATGATAGCCATTCTGACAAGTGTGAGGTGATATCTCATTGTGGTTTTATTCTGTGGTTTTAACCCTCATTTCTCTGAGGGTTAGTGTCTTTGAACATCTTTTCATATGTTTACTGGCCATCTGTGTGTCCCCTTTGGAGAAATGTCTATTCAGGTCCTTTGCCCATTTCTTAATTAGATTGTTTGATTTTTGTGTGTTGAGTTCTATAAGTTCCTTATACAGTTTGGATATTAAGTCCTAACAGCATATTGGCAATATGTTCTCCCAGTCAGGGGGTTATCTTTTCAATTTGTTGATGGGTTACTTTGCTTTACAAATTTTTTTTAGTTTGATGTAGTCCCATTTGTTTATTTTTTTTCTTGTTTCCCTTGCTCAAAGAGATATATCAGAAAAAATATTGTTATGAGAAATGTCCTAGATTTTACTATGTTTTCTTCTAGGATTTTTATGGTTTCAAGTCTAACATTTAAGTCTTTAATCCATTTTGAGTTTATTTTTGTGTATGGTGTAAAGAAGGGGTCTAGTTTCATAGTTTTGCATGGATCTTCCAATTTTTCCAACACCATTTTTTTAGCAGACTATCCTTAACCCATTGTATGTTTTTGACTCCTTTGTTAAACATTAATTCACTATAAAGGTGTGGGATCTTATTTCTGGGATCTTTACTCTGTTCCATTGATCTATGTGTCTGTTTTTAAGCCAGTACCAGGCTGTTTTGATTACTATGGTCTTATAGTGTAGTTTGATGTTAGCTAGTGTGACTCCACCAACTTTGTTCTTCTTTCTCAGGATCGCTGTGGCTATTTGGGTTTTTTTGTGGTTCCATATAAATTTTTGGAATATTTGTAAATAGTTCTGTGAAATATGCCATTGGTATCTTGATAGGAATTGCACTGAATCTACAGATTGCTTTGGGTAGTATGAACATTTTAATAATGTGAATTCTTCCTATCTATGAACACAGTATGTGCTTCCACTTTTTTGTATCTTTTTCAATTTCTTTCCTCACTGTCTTGTAATTTTCCAGCTACGGGTCTTTTACATTATTAGTTAAATTTATTCCAAGGTGTATTTTTTTAGGTTTTTTTAAATGTAATTATAAACGAGATTGTTTTTGTAGTTTTCCTTCCTGAAAGTTAATTATTAGTGTATAAAATGCAACTGATTTCTGGATACTTATTTTGTGTCCTGCTACTTTACTGAATTCATTTATCTGTTTTAGTACTTGTTTGAAGGAATCTTTAGGGTTTTTATTTATAATATCATATCATCTGCAAATAATGACAATTTTATTTCTTCCTTTACAATTTTAATGTTTTTTTCTTCTTATTTTCTGGTCGCTGTGGCTAAGACTTCCAGGACTATGTTAAATAAGAGTGGTAAAAGTGGACATGCCTGTCTTGTTCTTGATCTTAAGGGAAAAACTTTTACTTTTTTCCCATTGAGTATAATGTTGGCTGTGGGTTTGTCATATATGGCCGTAATTATGATGAGGTACGTTACCTCTATTCTCACTTTGCTGACAGTTTTTAATCATAATTAGGTCCTGAATTTTATCAAATGCTTTTTCTGCATTTATTAATATGATCATATGGTTTCTATTCTTCATTTTGTTTATGTGTTCTATCACATTGATTTGCAGATATTGTAACTTACATATCTGGAATAAATCCCATTTGACCATGGTGTATGATCTTTTTAATTTATTGTTAGATATGGTTTGCTAATGTATTGTTGAATATTTTAGCATTTATGTTCACTTGGGATACTGGTCTATAATTTTCTTGCATTGTACTGTCTTTACCTGGTTTGGGGATTAGGAGAATGCTAGCCTCATAAAAATTAGTTTGAAAAAATACTCAGCATCACTAGCCATGAGAGATGAAAATTAAAACCACAATGAGATACCACTTCACACCAATAAAAATGGCCATCATAAACAAATCAACAAACAACAAGTGCTGGTGAGGTTGTGGAGAAAAGGGAACCCTAGTACATTGTTGGTGGGAATGCAGACTGGTGCAGCCACTGTGGAAAACAGAATGGAATTTCCTCAAAAAACTAAAAATGGAACTGACTTTTGACCTGGCAATTCCACTGCTGGGATTATACCCTAAGAACCCTGAAACACCAATTCAAAAGAACCTATGCACCCCAGTGTTCATAGCAGTACTACTTACAATAGCCAAGTGCTGGAAGCAACCTAAGTGCCCATCAGTCAATGAGTGAATCAAAAAACTGTGGTACATTTACACAATGGTATACTATGCAGTAGAAAGAAAGAAGGAACTCCTACTCTTCACAACAGCATGTATGAAACTGAAGAGTATTATGCTAAATGAAATAAGCCAGGTGGTGAAAGACAAATACCATATGATCTCACCTATAAGTGGAAACTAATCAACAAAACAAGCAAGCTAGCAAAATATAACCACAGAAATGGAAATAAGGAACAAACTGACAGTAACCAGAGGGAATGTTGGAGGGAGATAATGGGGGAAGAAAGGGAAGGGTCATCAAGGAACATGTATAAAGGACCCATGGATAAAGACAATGGGAGCTGGGGGAGGACTGAATGTGGGAGGTGGGGGTGGGTAGGGCAGGGGAGAGTAATGGGGGGGAAATTGGGAAAACTGTAATTGAAAAACAATTTAAAAAAGAATAAAAAACACTTTGAGAGTCGTCCCATCTCTTGAATTTTTTGGAATAGTTTTAGAAATATAGGTGTTAGTGCTTTGAATATTTGGTAAAATTCACCTGTGAGAACTTCTAGTCCAGTACTTACATTTGTTGGACATTTTTTGATTACTGCTTCAATTTCACTAGTTGTAATCTGTGTATTCAGATTTCTGATTCTTTCTGATTCAGTTTTGGAAGCTTCAGTGTTTCTTGGAATTTACTCATTTCTTCTAGATTGTACAATTTGTTAGTATATAATGTGTTTGTAATATTTTCTTACAATCTTTTTATTTCTTTGGTGTCAGCTGTTACTTCTCATCTTTCATTTCCAACT
>VMDR010032573.1:0-11666 GCA_007922815.1 Macrotus californicus
TGTTAAAACATAAGAAGTGACATACAGACACTGGTCCAAATACCTCCTAAAATAGTCTTGCACCTTTGGTGGTAAAGGCACCACTTTTTGGAAGACTCTGAGTTATTTTATAATGAAGACATATTACATATAAGACTCTTTACCAGACACTTGAAAGATAAGGGCTAATTGAACATGGTTCTTGTTCTTGTGTCACTGTCCAGTGGGAGAGACACATTATCAGATTAGACTGAATCACTACTGTGATCCCTTCCCACATGGAGAGTCTATGATATTCCACATTTGTGAAGCAAGTTGGAAGCCTGACTTACAAAACACATAAAGTTCTCGCCTTCTCAGATATCTCTGGAAGGACTTAACATTCATCTGATATTCAAGAAGTTGAAAGAGCAATTTATGAAAGAAAAAAAAAGGCTTCTTCCCAGAACATATTATAAATCTATTAGATATATTGAAATAAAAGGTCATTGAGTCAAGTGAGCCAGGCAGTTTATATCGAAGAACAATATTTGTGGTTATGAATGTAATGGAATCTCTTGCTTCAAGAATTAATTTCCCCAATGTATAGTTGGCTGAGTAATTGGTGCAGCGAAGGCAGACAAGTTTTTATATTTCTCAAAAGCAATATTGGCCACTGCTCATTGGAAGACACCTGCCTTTTTGTGGGGTGGCACATGAAATCTTCCTATTAAGCAAATTGAGCTTGTGATAGTTGTCTGTGACTGAGTTAGGGGAGACATTCTGTCACTCAGCATCCATTTAGAATTCAATACCAAATGTTCTTGCCATCAGAAACGATGTCCATGAGACCTAACATGGACAATGCTTCAGTTTTGATGTCACTGTCCAATTCTTCTAGCTTAAGACAAAGGAGCCTCAGCCACTCAGTCCCCGAGGCGCCCTTTAGCTCAAATTTAGAAACTGCCTGTCCATATTCAGAAAAATTACCTTTGAAAAGTACTTTCTCTAGAGTTGTATTTAAAGTACAGGAAGCAGTTTCGTATTTGGATTCTATTAACCACCTTTAAAACAGACCTGTATTAATTTCAAATGCCCTTATAATGACTAAGTCCAGTGAAGTGCTTTCCTGGATGAAAATTTATGGTGTACGTAGGATGGTATTGTCATTAGCATGAGAGAGAATTTTCTGTCTCATTTATCAGCTCCACCTTGCTGTCCCTCAAAAGAGTTATTCCCCCAAACAAAATAATCCTTATAGTTTCTTATAGCGGGTATACCCAGTGTTATTCACAGTACAAAGAATTAGCAGAGGATAATCCAATTCCATGTGGATCATTACAGAATTCCTTCTGAAGGCAAGGTAAGTTCCTGGTCAAAGAATTTAGAAACATTTATCTAGACTATTTTGAGCAGGCAATGTCTTTGAAGTGTTGGGGAGAAATATTTAAAATTGCTCTAGTTCTATGTCTAAGAGTCCCATTTGATGGCATGAGAAAATTAAGAGGAGGAGAATGAGCAAGACTAAAAAAAAAATGGAAAGTGTATTACTCTAGTTTTTTGTTATATGTAGGAATCATTCTGGTTCTTATAAAAAAAAAAGAAAAGAATTGAGTAGAAAATCCTGAATTGCGAAGGGAAAAAGTATTAACTTCGGCATCAACTGAATTTCATTAGCCATTTGAATTTAGTAAGGTGCTTAACCTATCTACCCTAAGCTTTCTAATTTAAAAAATATAAGAAGAGTATGCATTTGGGTTGATGAATGCTTGAGACAGTGTCAGTTATTATTTTCTAGTAGGTGCTTGAAAAACCTCTATTATCAATATTATCATCACCTCTGGCATATTGAGAGGAATTACTCACTTGTTGGGCCCTAGCAGGACATGTATTGAAGGTGAAACCCAATAAAGTGGTGCTCCCAAATGTAGAGAGAGTTAATGGGCGAGGTCATTGTCTCGATGATCTTCACTCTGCTCTGCAGCTGTCCCCGACAGTAATTTGCGAGCAGCCAGTGTCTTCTGGGAGCATGCCATTTCTTGAAAAGAGTGAAAACTGAACTTCTCATCTCTGAGAAACTTGTTTACTACTGTATTCAGGATTCCACAAAGGCAACATTAAGCAAACAAAAGATTACAAATGCATGGGTATTTTTCGGCTCTCGGGCAATTAATCATAATTTGAAAAGGTTATTCAGTGTGGGTGCTAGCTGTTTAATCTCTGCTCTTTTGTACCGTCTTGCCACTTTTATTCACTTATTAGTAATGATTACCCAGATGAGTATGATTTTGTTGTAGGAAGATCATCCGTTAACCTTTGTATGAGCTTTCTTTCTTGACCGTGGTTGACACTGTCCTCACCTCTAAGAAACAAAATCCTCAAACTTGTCGTGAGCCTAAAACGAGTCAGTGTTAGAAGTTTCTGAACTTTTTAAAAGAAATGCTTCCATTTCCATGATAAAAGTCTCCTGCAGATGCCCAGTCCATAAAATAGATGAAAAATAAACTTATGTTCTTTGAAGTTGGATGAGTTGGATGAGTCTGGTGTCCCACTCTCTAACCTTTCAGTGCATTACATAGTCTGTCATTTTAGCTAATCTAATGCAAATCATTCCTTATATTTGTAAAATCAGATAATTTTTAAGACTTCTCCTCATGGAGGTTATCAACCATGTTACCCCTTCCCTCCAATCACCATAATGACCTAGACTGTCCTGTCACATGATACTGTCTCTCTTACCTGTGGGAATGACAACAAAATATAAAGCATCTTCACTGAGATTTGGCCTTCAAATTCTAGGGAAGAGAGGGATGGTCACACTTTTTTGGGATCCAGAATTGTAACTTGTTAGGTGTCGAAGTAGCTTAGGTGGAGTGAGGCTTCCTGATAATAAAGTTAGTACAAGAGGGTGCTGCTCAGTTGAGTCTCAAGGGAATCATTTTACCTCTTGATTCCGATATGCCCCAACCTGGACTTATGCTTAGAATTACCAGTATTTTGAGCCAAGAATCATCTTCCCACATTGTTGCAGTATTGGATTATTGTTAATTAATTTGTTATCCATCTATCATCTATCTATCTATCTATCTATCTATCATCTGTCTATCATCTTTCAGTGATTCTTGAAAGAGATCTGAGACCCGCTCCTTCATACCCATTTCTTCTTCAACCTCCAGCTCAGGCATAGATCCCATTAGGTTCCTAAGTAACAATTTTCTATAATCCCACACAATAAAAACTAGCAAGATTTTTTTTTTTAAAGGAAAAGATCTATATAATATTTTACAGAAAGAGAAGCAATTTGTCTTCCTAAAATGTTCCTTGTTCAGGAGCCAAAAATGTATACAATTAACTAACAAGGATGAAGATTAATGCACAAATATAAGGGAACATCATTACAGCTCATTTCTTGAGATTACAAAAATGAATCATTTTAAAATTTACTGTGAGTATAATTTCTTAGCAAATGCCAGTCAACCCTTTGGGATATTTTCAGATAAGCCTGGATATCAGAGTAGAACAAAGACATATACATACTCACACGATCTAAAAAAATGGGCCCCTCTTTAAAACTCTGTAGTTAGTGAAGACCATTTGTTTTACTTCTTCTTTAAAAAGAAGAAACACATGACTAATTAATGGGGAGGAATGAAACATTCCTGCATCTCTAATAGTCCAAAATAATCATGAGATAGTAATTCAGATCATTCAGAATTGAGACATTTATGAGAAGGCTTATTAAGTAGGTTCTCATTAATATTTGCTCATTCATTCTTGTCTTGAGTAAGTGTCTGTGAACTACTTAATATGTGTTAGTAGAGGGCAGCTTGGTATTTTTATTATTCTCTGGGTCCTACATGTCTAAAGACCCTTAATTCATTTATTGTTCAATATATGTTCATCTAGTCCTTACTATATGCCAGGTTGTGAATTGGGTATCGCATGATATAAAAGCAAAGTCAAAGTCATACAGGGTTCCTGCTTTCATAGAAATTGCCACAGGATTTTATTCAATACAAATCTTTCACATTAGTCATCGAAAACGTTCTTGTTATTAAAAAAGCTCAAAATACAGAGAAAAACACAGACAATACCCAGAAATTTGCAATGCTATTTGGTTTATTTTCAAGCATTTGTTTTGTACCCAGGCACTGTTTTACATATTGGGGATACAGTCACTAGTAAAACAGTTTCTGCTCTTATGGTCAAATGAGGAAAATTAAATATATGACTAATTCCAATCCTAGGTAGAAGATCCACATCTACTCCTGAGAAGTTGTATAGAGGATGTTCTGTCTGCATACCTAACCAAGGTGTGTAATTCAGGGAAGGAGGAGTAGCACACAATTTGAAGAACAAATACAAGCCAGCAGGCAATGAGTGGGCCTACAGGGAGGAGCAACCAGGTCATAGATCCCAGAGGACCAAATGAGGTCCCTGTTCATGCAGAACGTAGCACAGACTACCAGAGATAGAGGGGTGTGAATGGGGGCTATAGAAACAAGCTTGGGTCTGATCATGAAGGATTTTGTAAACACTGTTAAGATGTTTGGACTTTATAGAAAAGAAAAAGGAAGGATTTGAAGCTGGGGATGCTCTGATCAAATCTGCACTCAGATCAGTTCTTCATGGAACGGATCTGGTATGGAAAATGGATAACATAGACACTCTTCATATGTTGGTTCGGATGCACAGATGAATAGATGTGCTCTGGGATTATGAGCAGAGTCTTACAGCAGTCATTTTAACGCATGAGCCCAGACAGCCCCCAATCTTGTACCCTTTTTATTATAATATTCTCTTTTTTGAAAATTGAATTTTTGGGGTGACACTGGTAAATAACATTACATAAGTTTCAGATGTACAATCCTATAACACGTCATCTCTATATTGCATTGTGTGCTCACCACCCAAAGCCTAGTTCCTTCCATCACCATATATTTGACACCCTTCACTCTCTTCATCCTCTCCCTCCCCCCCACCCCACCTTCTCCTCTGGTAACCACCATACCGTTGTCTGTGTCTATGAATTTGATTTAGTTGTATTTTCTGGGGTTTTCACAGTAGATAAAAATAGTGGAATATGAGCAATTGTAAGCCAAAGGAATGTATTCCTTACTCAAATCCAAATGTTTCACAAACTCTGTTCCACTATGAGCAATAGCTTAAGTGCAGAGCCAGGATATCTAAAACAATTAAAACCATAAGCATAAATGTTTCAGTAAATAGATATTCAAATGCCGTCAACACTAAACCATTAATACTGATCACATTGAATGTTACTGAGATGCTATGAGGGTCATCTTATTTAATGTTCTCATCAACCCTATGAGATTCTTTTTTTTTTGACTCACTGACTGAGAAAACTGATATACAGAGAGCTTAAGTCATTGGCCCAGTCATACAGCTAGTCAGTGGAAAGGCCAGGATTCAACACAGGGCTAGTTAACTTCAAATCTGTTATTCTTGCTTCTTAAAAGGCAGCAATAAGCTTACTTTTGTGGAAACCAGAGAATGAAATTTCTGGTATGTCTCGGTTCCTTACATGTGAAACGATATTGGAATAGCTTTTTTTTCTGTCTCTCTCTGTAAAGACAGAGTGCAGAGGACAGGCACCCCCATATATGATGCTGTGGAAAAGGAACCTCCAACACCAGCTCAGGCTGGGGATCACATGTGTTTGAGGAGTTGGAGAGGGTATGTTTCAGCATCATCTCTTGATTACTGGTTAGAAGCTTGCACAGGAGCTTTGGCAAGTATGTCCCTTTACCTAACAATGAGCAATGAAAGCCTAGATTGGGGGAAATATTGTTATTATTATTATTATTCAAAGTTTATGAGGGTCATATCAACAAAGTTGAGTTAAACTCTTGACTCATTGTATGTTTCATTATGTCTTAGCCCAAGGGAAGGCAATTTGACATGTTGACGTTGCTTTCTTTTTCTCTTCTTTCAAAGCTATGATTAAGAACTAATTTATTTAGACCTGGCTGTGATTAGTTGAATGATTCTGCTCCTTGTTGTAATTAATTTTCAGACACTTTAATTGATAGTACCTGTACTATATTTAATGCATTTCAAAGTACTGGAATAAATAGGTGGCACGCTGAAATATTCTCATATCCACTTCACTAAACAGAATACTGATTTATTCTATATCAACATTCTGGTTTTTTTTTTTACGGCTATTATGGAGAATACTTAAAGTCAGTTGTAGAGTTTATCATAATCTATATTGGAGAAGACGAGCAAAATTATTTCATAAAATAATACAGTAGTCTTTGACCTGAGGGGCAGGGATTGCTAAAGATCCACAGATATGGTTTGGTGAAGACTTTGAACTTACATATGTACACACACACACACACACTTGCCGATTTGGGGTAATTTATCATATAAGTATATGATTTCAAAAATCTTTCAGGGCCTAACACACTTCAGAAGCCCTACACTGAATCACCTTCTAAGCTTCTAAAAATACGTAGTTAGACAATTTCTAAATCAGAATTCCTAGGATTTATATTTTGAGGCTTCTCCAGGATTCAAATCCAGGATGCATACTGACATACACTATGCAATAGGGATTGTGATACACATCAAATATTTTCGCCTTTTAACCCTCATAATGCCCTTGTGAGGTTGTATTGTCATGTTTATTTTTAAGGTAAAAAAGTTTAAATAAATATATGTGCTGATTATAGTTTTCTCCATAATAAAACATTTTTGCTCCTTTAAGAAATAGAAGAAAAAATTGTTTTCCATTTTATATTTCTGAATTTTTACATTATTCTGTCAAGTAATATCTTCTTGACTTTTCAATTTATTTTCCAAGAGACATTTATATTAGAGACAAAATATGTATCTACATTTAGATTCATATCTATTGCTCTGTTTTATACTTGAATATAATGTTATTGGAAATGATGAGCCTTTTTAAAAACTTCCCGGTATCCTATTTATTTTCTCTGAGGGAATATGATGTTACCAACTCATCACTCACCGAATCGCATTAAATACCACACTGCATACTTTTGACATTCATGATGATCATAAAGCTACCTGTTTCACTTAATATATTATCGAAGGATCTTCTATATTATGATGTTATACCAAATATGGTGCATTTTAAAGTACGTTTAAATCATTCCATTTTCTTGTTGGAAGTATGCTGACAGAAATGCATGGGGGAAAGAGCATTGCCATTTCAATGTCACATTTATCCCTGGCAGGAAATTCTACGTACAGGCAGGTGGGATCTCAGTGAGGTTTGTCTGTCACTTACCCACAGTCTGTTGGTTTGTTCACCTTATAACTTTCAGGAAGACTTTCATAGGTATTGGAAATTCATGGCTTGGGAATGGAGGCAGTGCCAGACAGACTTTTTTTTTTTAATTTAGTGAACTAGGGGGCAACCTCTGTACATTTTTCTTTAAATTTTGATACTGTAGTTCTGGATAACTTGCTTCACACATTAGTGAAAGGATAGAAGGGGGGAGAAGTGGGACAACTGTAACTGAACAACAATAAAAAAAGAAGCTTCTACAGAAAGTATACCCCTGGCATTATTTCCTTAGAAAAATGACAAATGCATAAGAAGTGATAGATATGTCTATTCTACAACTGCTCAGTGATGCCCGGTCTCTCACTCTCCACACAGACTTCTCCCAGACAGAACGCATGTATTTTCCTTCCACCCTGAAGTTAGGCACAGTCCTCTCTTGGCTCCGTGAAATGTAAATGTGATGTGTGTGGCTTCCAGGTGGAAGCCTGCAATCACCGGCGTCCCATGCCCCTACCTGTTGCTCCCCACTGCTCTTCTAAACCTGGGAATGGGTTGGTTTGAGGGTGCCATGCTGGATCTTCATCACTTAGAGAATCATTGCCCTGGAGAATCTTCCAACACACAGCTTTCTTTGTGAAAAGGAAAGGAAGCTTTGTTGTGTTTTGTCTCTCAAATTTTGGGTTGGTCATTATCTCATTACAGTCTAACCTACCCTGAGTCATACTGCCCTTCGTAATAGAACAATTTCAGTATGATACTTTACAATCGAGGCTTCAAATAAGGGCTTCAAAATGCCAGAAATTTTAATGGAAAAAAAAACCTCTTTTTTAAATAGGTTTTAAATTAAATGCTAAATATCCATCTTCTTTTCCCCCTGTATTTTATCTGCAGCTTTCCCAACAGTTTTCGTATCTCTTTGTTAAGTGTGGAGACATTAAAATATGTGTAATAACAGAATATATATTTTGAAAAAGACACACACGACCTCAAAAATATATCTACGTCTAAAACGAGAAAGCATCTGTCCAATTTGCATGACTCTTCTACCTAGGAAAGTTACTCAACAAAAAAATCAGGAATAGAAATTTTGAATCCAAGTCCATCTGATGCCAAATCTTATGTTCTTTTCACTAAAATCTAAACCTTTTGCTAGCTAATGAAACCCATCTTCCAAAGTTGTCGTGAGGATTAAGTAGGATATCTTCTGCAAAGCAACCAGCCCAGAGCCTGGCACTGGGAACTACTCAATAAATGTTAAGTTCGCTTCAGAAATAATCAAGTTGCCCCTTACATTCTAATCAGGCACGCTTACATATTAAAATGATCAAACAGCAATCATTATGGTCCTCAGTGATTAGTGTCTTTCCATAATAGATCATAGTGCCCTTTCCAGGCCTTTAAAATTAAATTGGCACTTAATCCTGCATCCTTTAGTTTCAGCTTGCTAAAATATCAACCTGTACCTGGCTTTGCATCAGGAAATAACTAAAAGTTTCAGTGGACTTTGCTGACAAGAGATTGTCTATTTTCTAGTTGGAACCCTAGCAGTTCCAACTAGACCAACATAGTGTTATTGCATTGGGGTGATGTTCACACACGTTTTCTCCATTAAGCTTTTTGTTATAGCAAGTGCATTTGAACACATCCTATTGAAAGAGCATCTTCCCTTATTTTTGCCTTTTCAGTACTTGCTGAATATTTATCACTGTTTCTACTTGTGCATTAGGAAATGCATTTATAACCACTGAAGATGTTAGAATCTAATGTGTCTTAAAGATCATCCTAATCTGCCCTTTGAGCTTACACCAATGGAGCCTGAAGTTCATGAAAAGGAGGAGTGAAAACGATATACTGGTTTACAGTTCACGGCCAGTCCTCTAACTACTTGGGCAGAGAAGGCAGATATTTGCAATGTCTGAGCAGAAGTAGAACCTACCCTGTTCTGGACACTTCATGTGAGTTCTGGACCGCAGCCTTGTCTTATGATACCAAGTCCTGCCTATGTGAAAACCATAAATATAAATATGTTGGACCAAAGTCATATGTAAATATGTAAACTATCAAAATGGAGAGAGAGAGAGAGAGAGGCTAGCTATATTGTCTTGTAACACTCACTTAAGCTTTGTTATTCTTACCTTCCTCCCTTCTCCCCTGGGATGTTGTGAAATCAAATGTAAAAGCTCATGTAGGGTGAAGGACTTGGCAAATATAAGCCTGTCCTGGTTCCCAATTGATACAAGGGGGTTTAAATGTTGCAGAGTGCACCTTGTTGAACTGCGGAGCATAAGGATAAACTTCTACGTTCAGAGTTTGGACCCTGATGCTAAACTACCTGGAATGCAATCCCAGCTGCTTGGGTTTACTAACTGCGAATTGACCTTGGACGTGTTGCTTAAACTCTCCGTGTTGTGGATTTTCACCTGTAAAATGTGACAGTCTTGGTTTTCAATTCATAAACTAATTGTAAAATACAAACAAATTAATACATGGAAAATAATCGAAGAGCCTGACCCGTAGTGTATACAATGTACAAGAAACATAAGCTAACATGCATTATTTTTTAATTTATATTTTGAAGACTCGCCAGGAACCTTAAGCCATTTAAGTTCCTCACGCCTGCTATCTAAAAGGCACATGAGTAAATCTCTTTGCATTTGGTAGATGCTGTGGGCTGCATTTATTGTTCCTTCCACCACTGACCATCCTGGGAGATGGTAGCATCTCTGCACTTTACTGAACTTTATGGTCCTGTTCATCATTCAGACTCTGAGTCTTGGGCCCTACATGGGCTCTGCTAATGGCTTCCATTAGTGGAATTCTATAGAGTTTAGACTATTGGTAATCAGGCCATGTAGCCACTTTTTAATGTAATCTGCAGGGGTTTCTTGGTTTCCCCATTCTGAACAGCTTGGAGCAGTACTCTCTTTGACGTGAAGAAGACAGCATTTTAAACGTGAAGAGTGCTCTTCTCTTTCCTCACTCTCCCACAGTAGGCAGCATCTCCCCATATATCGTAATCAGACAATCTGAACACAGCTTTCACATCAATCCCAGATTTAACTCCTCTTCATTCTATGCAGTTAATATTAAACAGAGATTTATCATCAAGCAGAAATCCATTTAATTATGTCAGTCTGATATTATATTTTGATAGATCCCTTTGTTTGACTATTAACAGGGCTGGCAAATTATTTAATAATTAGGTGCAGAACTGATTAATAAGGTTTGACTGTTAACAATTAGATTTTACTAGTTAGCTCAACACGTATTGAAAGTTTGCTGTTAGACTGATGATTTGAATGGTACATGCCAAGTGATTTGCATCCATCACTCCCTTTCATTTACTCCTATGAACTGTGTTTGTAGCCATTGGGTAGTCTGCGTATGCATTCGAGAGGTGCTTCAGAAACCAATCTGTCCCCAACTCTTTGCTTTATTGCTACAGATTATTAAGCAGTTCCACGTTATAGACACAAAGAATGACTTGGGATTCAAATTAAAACACGTTTAAATAGACTGCGAAAGCTTTCCTCAGTAGACTGACTTCTACATTAAATACCCAAATTAATGCACATCCCCGTCTTGGCAGAGGGAACGCCGTTTTCTAGACTCTAAGCTATAATGTCAACACTTTGAAAAGCATAAAGTTTACATAAAATATAGTAAGTAAACTGCATACCTTATCACTGCATATCATGGCTGTTTACAGCATCAAAGTAAAAACTTGTTTAACTGATTATCCTTCAGCAATTATGACCAATATTTAGCAGGTCATACTCAAATTGTTCTTAAAGGACAAAAGTCATATTTTGTAAGCTGAACATATATGCTGACTCATCTGATAAGGGGCTAATATCTAAGATTTAGAAAGAACTTATAAAACTGAGCACCAAAAGAACAAACAATCCAATTAAAAATAGGCAAAGGACCTGAATAGACACTTCTCCAAAGAGGACATACAGATATCAATAGACATATGAAAGGATGCTCAATGTCACTAATCATCAGAGAGATGCAAATTAAAACCACAATGAGATATCACCTCATACCTGCCAGAATGGCTACCATTAATAGGTCAAGAAACAATAAGTGCTGGCAAGGTTGAGGAGAAAGGGGAACCCTCATGCTCTACTTCTGGGAATGCAGACTGGTGCAGCTGCTGTGAAAAGCAGTATGGAGACACCTCAAAAGTTAAAAATGGAACTGCCTTATGACCCAATGATTCTACTCCTGGGAATTTATCCAAAGAAACCCAAAACACTAATTCAAAAGAACATAAGCCCCCTGCACCACATTCATTGCAGCGTTATTTACAATAGCCAAGATTTAGAAGCAGCCCAAGTGTCTGTCAGTAGATAATAAAACAACTATGGGACATTTACACAACAGAATATGACTTGGCCATTAAAAAGAAGAAAATTTTACC
>VMDR010032574.1:0-11662 GCA_007922815.1 Macrotus californicus
GGATGGAACTGGAGAGCATTATGCTAAGTGAAATAAGCCAGGTGGTGAGGGACAAATACCATATGACCTCACCTTTAATAGGAACCTTATTGACAAAATGAACAAGCAAGCAAAATATAACCAAAGACACTGAAATTGAGAACAGGCTGACAGTGACCAGAGGGGAGAGGGGAGGGCATTATAGGGGAAAAGGGTGAAGGGGTTGCAGGAACAACTATAAAGGACACATGGACAATAACAAGGGTGGGTTGGAAACGAGAGGGAAGTGGGGAAGGGTGGGGGGAAAAGGCAGAAAACTGTACTTGAACAACAATAAAAAATGTTAAAAAAAGAAATTGAAATATGTAAAATAGTATAGATATTTTTTGTATAAAATTTCTAGAGTGTAGCAATATTTAAATTTATAAGAGAAAAAGATATATTTTAATGAAAGGTAATATGGCAGTTATAAAATATGCAAGATGGTAGAGGGATTTGGGGGTATGCTTATTTAAAACTTTATTTTTTGAGTTTGAAAAACAGTGAGTGAATCTTAATGAGAATTTTTAGTTCTTTCTTCACTTACAGGTCAGGACAACAGGTCACTGGCTATCCCTTGGGGTCAGTGGTTGGGTCACACAGCTCTTCCTGCTGACCTCCAGCTCTCTGATTCTCTGTTGGACCAACAATAAACCACTCTTCTAGTAATTAGAACAAATGTGCTAAATTGTGCAGATGGATGGAGGTTGGTCACAAGAGAGCTTTTAGGTGATAGTGGCTTATCCATGATAAGGGCAACCTTAGGTATTAAAATATTATGTAAAAATTTCCTCTGCTTTTCTTTACCTTCAACTTAAAGACAGTTTCGCTTCTATATCCTTAAAATTGAATAACATAAAGTTGTCATAATATTTATTATTTTGGGTTAATTATGGCCAGTTTCCAAGACAATTTTGCTTTCTCCTAACAGTTTTCTCTGTTTATAAACATATCTTAAAATTTTTGTTTGACTTCATTTTGCTAATTCAAACATTACTAAAATTGAAGCAAAGAAACTTTTTTTTCTTCAACTTTAATATATGCTCAGTTTTCAGGGAGCTCTGATACAAGCAGTGGCATTATATATTTCTTAGACCTTTACTATTCATAGATGCATCTTGACTATAGGTAAAGCAAAGAAATATCAATTTTTATAATAGAACATAAGTTAGAAAAAAGCAATGTGGATTTTGGTACTTGTGTTTAAACTGTAGTCATGATTTTATTACACCATTCGTAGTTAAGCATGATGCCTTTTATAGTTTCTCTACTTATAGATTCTAAGAGAAATTGGTTACATTTTATAACCAGTTTCTCTTAGAATATATCAAGTAACATTATTTGGTAATTAAGTTAAATTTTTCTTACTTTACACTTTAACCTTTTTGAAAGTGCATAATTTTAAACTTTTTTTGTTTTCTATTTTGATAATCAATTTTATTTCCTACCTTGCTATCAGTCTCTTTGTTCTGATTGCCTTGTTGTTTTAGGAGATTATTCTGTTTGTTTCAGATGCCTATAAGCCTACTATATACACACACACACACACACACACACACACACACACACATACATATATACATATATATACACATACACACATATACACACACACATATACATATATATATATACACATATATATAAATCCTCAGCTAAGGACATTTCTTTTATTGCTTTTAGAGAGAGAGCAAGGGAGAGAGAGAAATATCGATGTGAGAGAGAAGCACCAATTGGTTGCCTCCCTTACGTGCCCAGACCGGGGCCTGGCAGTCAGACTGGGGATCGAACCTGCAACCTGCAACCAACTGAGCCACACAAACCAGAGCATCACTTACATATTTTTGACCCTCTTAGTTAGTTTATGAATATTTCTTCTGTGCCTGAGGATTCCACTCCTTCATTTCCAAAGTGGCAGGAACCATCCCCAATGTTGATAATATACCAAACCCACTGTCCTTCTCACCCGAAATCCAGAACCCTGTCTTGTGAGGTTAGAATACTTAAAATTGAGGCCTTTTGCTGATTGTTGTCTTCACAATTAGTGCTTTCCATAGTTTTTTCTCTTTTAATCATCTATTCTGTACTGCATGTCCTGCTTCATACTATCCAGTTACTTACCTGTTAGCCAAGGTAGTTATTTGGGAGAAAGCCTGAGAGGAAGCACCAGTGCAGTGGAGGCGCAGACCTAGCAAAGGAGGGTAGGATGCTGCCGAGGACAAGAGGGGTTGTCCATCTTGTGTCCTCTTGCAGGTATCTGGTACGATGAACGAGAACTGACTCATATAACATACTCATTTCCTTAAAAAATGTCACCAGAATTGCCACTATTAGCATTGGGAACATTTGGTTAGGTGGTAGTAAGAGCCACATGGGTAACATTCAACTGAACCTGTGACAGTTACTTTAGATTTAATTAAAGCCTTACGTACTGGAGAATACTTTTTATGATGTTCTTGCTGTTGTCTTTTTTCATCCATAATGTATATTATATCAGGTTGGCCAAAAACTTCATTTGTTTTTTTCTGGAAGATGGTTCTGGTAGTGCTTAGTTGTCTTTAACTTCATTCAAAACAATTTTGTTAGGTTGTATTGTGACAGCTGTCATATCAGTGTGCAGTAAAAAAACCTTAACAAAATTGGTGAATTCTTATGTAGCCATTTTAATATTGAAGATGGAAGAAAATAAGCAATGTTTTTGGCATATGGTGCTTTATTATTTCAGAAAGGTAAAAATGCAACTGAAACACACAAAAAAGATTTGTGCAGTGTATAGAGAAGGTGCTGTGACTGAACGTGTCAAAAGTGGTTTGCAAAGTTTTGTGCCAGAGATTTCTCGCTGGATGATGCTCCATGGTCAGGTAGACTAGTTGAAGTTGATAGCGATCAAATAGAGACTTTAATTGAGAACAGTCAATGTTATACCATGTGGTAGATAGCCAATATACTCAAGATATCCAAATCAATAAAGTTATTGGTGAAAATAAAAAAATGTATCTTTTTTAGCTGACCCATTATTTCCTTTTATTTTGTTCCTACTCATGATCTTCTGTATTTTGGACCATAATGAGAAATTTTATCATGAACTAATTAAGAGATATTTTTACTTGATATTTAGTAAAATTGGAAGCCTGTTTGTATGGATTGTTCCACTTACCACAGAGCTGCTTTTTTTTTTCTTTCAGCTTTATTGAGTAATAATTGACTAATTAAATTGTAAGATATTTAAAGTGTACACCATAATGATTTGATATATGTATACATTGTGAAAAAATTCCTTCTATTTAGTTATTTAATACAACCAACTACAGAGTTGCTTTTAATCACATAATAAAATGCAGTTGACTCAGCAAGTGTCACTGGTAGGTAAAATTTTGTTAGTCAGTAAGCAATATTTGGGTGTTAGAAGAAACTCCTGTGTTAATAGTGGATGTTTATAGGGAGAGCGACCACGTCACTGGGGACTGGTATGGTAAGGAAGGTTTTCAGCATATGGCCATTTATTCCTTTTAAATTTTAAACCAGGTGACTATGTTACCTATTAAAAAATAGTGTTAAAACTTCAGAACTTAAGAGTATTCTCTTCAGAATTCCGAAACCAGTTCCCTGTAAAGCCTGCCATGAATCACTGAAGCACATGCCGTGCCCATACCCCTACTCACTCACTGGTTACATCTGATCCCAGCAATTGCCGCATCTCTGTCTCCTTTATAGAGAGTTTTGAGGGGAGGTTTGTTCCTCATTCTACATTTCATCCCTGGAGTTCAGATTTGCTTCTAGAACACTGTGAATATTCAAATAGCTATTTGTTTAATGAGTGAATAAACTTCGTGTTTGACTGCCTTTTTTTTTAATTTTTAAAAAGATTTTATTTATTCATTTTTAGAGAGAGGGGAAGAGAAGGAGAAAGAGAGGAAGAGAAACATCAATGTGTGGTTGCTTCTCATGCACCCCATACTGGGGACCTGGCCTGCAACCCAGGCATGTGCCCTGACTGGGAATTGAACCAGCGACCCTTTGGTTTGCAGGCTGGTGCTCAGTCCACTGAGCCACACCAGCCAGGGCTTGACTGCCTTTTATGTTTACTTCTACCTGGCCTTGTTATCATTGTGCTGTGTAATCAGTGTGTTCTGAATAAAAGGCTGTATACACATCATTGCAGACTGCAACTTTTTGATAGTATTTCCTAGAAACTTTTGGTGGAGAGAATTGGAGGCATCATTGAGAAAATGCTTTGTGTTTTTTTAAAATTAACTTTAAGACATTGTCATTCATAGGAAAACACACAGATTGGTGAATAACTAGGATAGTTCCCTCTGCCCCTCTTTTCCCTCCCCTGAAACCAATTTTAAAGCATTTCAATAAGCTAAAACATCAAGCTGTTTTTCTTGTTTTTTTTTTCTTCTTAATTTACATGGTTTTGACTTTCCACAGGCTGGATACTGCCAAGCATTTAAAAGAGAATATATGTATTAAACAAAATGAAAGAACAAATTTTATAGGAGCATACAGGGCAAAGTGTACACAATTTAATTTATTTTTTTCTTGAGTCCAACAGGTGGTTTGTCAACATCCATGTAATTTTATATAGAAGTATGCAGAGGCTTTAGTGCGGCCGATGAAGGCATGCCAGTTATGTGCATGCCTTTGATCGTGTGTGCTTGGGTGTCGGGCACGGCTCTGCACACAGTGCTCGGCAGCAGTGCGGTGGGGCCGTGTGCTGAGGGCCCCAGGTTGGTGTCTCTTGTCAGCCACTGCTCCTCCTGTGCAAGAACGGGCAGCTGTACTTGCAGAAGATGCATTTTTTAATATACTAGATGGTTGTTTTGTTACCAACAGACTTCAAAATTCTTATCGGACAGGATTGGTGATTTTAAAATAAATATGAAATAAAATTACAGTAGTAGTTTTATTTTGCTTCAGCCGATTATAACTAAGAATATACATCACAAGTGGCAAGAGTATTAAAATGCCTTTGAATTTATTGCCATCTTTCTTTAGGGAAGTTAAAACACATTGTACATACTGTCTTCAGGGTTCCCTTGAGAGGTTATGAAATAGCACAGGTGAATGTACTGGGGAACCCCCACAGGAACCACCAGAACTTACTTTGTTGACTAAATTATGGAACAGCTTGACTCTCTGCACTGTGCTCTGGAGGTCATCTGTCAAGGATGGTTTCCTACGCTGAGCTAATTGAAAATTGTTATGGTCTTACTGGACTATGCTCTTTGGATTTTAGTTGTCCTAAATCATGTTTCTAAATTGAGACTGGGTCTTGAAGATAGGAGATTTTTTTTTTAAATCCCACTAATTTTTGTTGAGTCAAAATTGTTTTGTGCACTTCTGTCTCAATTTCTTCACCAACTGAGCACATGCATAATGCACAGCTCCACTGTTCTGACCACTTGATCTTCCTGGGAATGCCTTTTAAGTTCTTCAGATTCAGAAGCTCTGTGTAAGGCGCTTGACTATCAGCTAAAACCTAGGTGTATGATCTTGCCCTCGGTCTTGTGCAATTGTTTGCTATGATGCTTGTGCTTATGTTTTTGTCAAACTTAAGTTGAAAATGAAAGAGGTGCTCCAGGTGCTATCACAGGTAGCTCGAATTCACATGCAAATTCATTGTAAAATTAGAGCAGTGAGTTGACTTTTGTTAAATCACAGGCTCTTTGGAGAATCTAGTGAAAGCTATGGTGTCTGTACACAGAAAAAGATACGTGTGCAAAACTTAAAAAAAAAAGATTTTATTTATTTATTTTTAGAGAGCTGGGAAGAGAGGGAGAAAGAGATGGAGAGAAATATCGATGTCCAAGAGATACATCAATCAGTTGCCTCTCGCATACCCCCCAACTGGGGGCCTGGCCTGCAACCCAGGCATTTGCCCTGATTGGGAATCAAACCAATGACCTTTTGGTTTGCAGGCCAGCCCTCAATCCATTGAGCCGCCCCAGCCAGGGCCATATGCAAAACTTTCTATGTGTAATTTTAGAAGTCTAAAAGACACACTGGAATGCAAGGAAGGACCTTTGATCTGTGGTTCACTGGCAACAAGAACTGGATGAAATGAGTGAACTTTTGTTTCAGCCTATTTTCTTGTTTTTCTGTGGTTTACAGTTGAAATCCTACATTATCTTTTTTCCCATACCCTTACCCTCTCAAATCCCCAACCAGGCTCTAGTTTTTGTATCTCAACAGATCACTTTGCTTTGTAGTTGATGTAATACCAACATAGTAGATATTTGGGGAAATTCCAAAAGGAATTGTCAGTGATGACAAATTTAGATAGGAAGCCAGATTTAAAATCACTTACAGATGAATACTCTTCATTGCTTGCTGTTTGACCACTATGAATTAAACATTTTTAACCAGCTCACTTTGCTAGAATATGACATATAGCTTTCTATGGTACTCCTCGGCTCTCACAAAGCACACCAGCAGGCATGTAAAAAACAAGCGAGCTTTCAATATTTGCGTTGTCCTCATTCTAGTTCGGAGAGGCCTACTTCAAAAACTGGGTCTCAAAGGTCCTTGGCTTTTATCTAGAACAGACAACGTGCTTGAGAAAGTTCCTTTAGTTTTTTGTTTCGGTTGACATTGACACACAGGTCAGACTTGTCCCAAAGCACCATGTCTAACTGGCTTCCTTTATGGGTTTCTAATTGGGATTCTTTCTCAGGAGGGTCAAATTAGAGCTCCTGCGACTGGGGCTACAGCCTTGGTAGTTGACAGCATCAGCTCAATTCTGCCTCTTGAGACATGTAAGACGGCCACTTAGAGTTTGTTCCTACAGACTTTTGACAAATGGTCCCGCTCTGACTGTGCACCTAATAGACATTTTTTGTTTTTCTTCTGGATCAGTGCCAAACCCATGGTTTTCCCTCTTATTTCTGCTTTGTTCTCTTTGCTTTGCCTTTTGTTGCCGTGATTCAGCTTGTTCAAAAGCATTTGCTGACTTCCTTGTTCATGTATCATCGTGTGTAGCATGCTTACATAACGGTGCCTGGCTTAACTTTTATTAACCTCTTAGGAAGATTTCTTCTGCTTGAGTGAACAGAATTGAACTTGGGACACCTGCCTTGTTCTGTTGGTCTGTTAATGAAGGTAATATGTGGGAGATTAGGTGGTGATCATTTATATTGAATATTACCACAACCAAAGTTAATTGATTAGCAATCACAGGACAGGAGCTTAACACTCCTTCAAGATTTTGCAATTCATTAATTGTCTATCATGTACTAAGACTTCTAAAGAATATATGTTTAATAGATTAATTTCAACCCTGTTTCTATAGCATTTTGGAACACACATTTTTTTTTTAGGACTCCTCTCTGGATAACTTTGAAAGAAGAAGATTTTACAAAGAGTTTAAATTGCCTCATACATCTGAGATCAGTTACTGGAATTTAAGTACCTTATAGTGTCCTTTTAGAATCCAATTCTTTTAAAGCCTGAGAAGTCATTTATGGCTGTGAAAATAAGAGTGATAAATTGGAGACCAAAGTATGTGTTTCTTTTTCCCAACAGCCTGAGGGATAACAGGAGAGGTCAGACAACCTAAGTCTGTTTCTCTTTCTTGGGCTCCGTAGTGTTCTTGTAGCAGAAGGAGCAGGATTGTCTCTGAACAGTGGAAGCAAGATGCCAAGTGACTCTTATCATTAGGTACCGTAAAGTTTGATTAGCATTATGCTCCCTTGACCGGCATTGCTTAAAAAGGGAAAATTTAACATTATGAATGTACTTAACACCATAAAACCCTGCTTTGCTTTGAAATACTTTGAGTGATATCAGAGCTGACTTTGTGCTCTGAAAGATCTAGGCATATGGGGGAAAAGCAGAGACTAAGAGAGGGTATAACAGGAGCATCTTTCCCCCTATTGCTAAAGATACATTTGCCAGGCCCTTCCCCTTGTCCATGAAAGAAAGAAGACAGGGTATTTATACATTAGAAAGGATTTCTCCTGATTGAAATCTCAAGAGTAGGGCAGTTAAATTAAAAGAGGAGAAACTTTCTATATACTTTGCTTCAGTAGAGATACCTTGTGTGTTTAACGCCTCGGGGAAGATGGTTTTCATTTTCTGCTGGTGCTTTCAATTTCCGATTGCTCGTTTGTGTCTGCTTATTGATGGCAATCCTGAAGGTTTTCTCTCCCACTCGTGTTCGCAAGTGTTGCCAATGAAGGAACCACCTCAGGCATCGGAATGAACCACTGTCCTGCCAATGTCTCATGAAGTCCACCCATGCCCCGCAGTCAGGACCACACTGTCACACCTCCATAGTCCTCCACCTCACTCAGACCCACTGTCCTCAGCAGTGTCTTCCCTTCCTGGGCTTTGGAAGAAACTAGAGCGTGTATTTGTGCATGTGCATGAGAGACAGGGGGGTAAGTGGAGTTAGAGACAGAGAGGGAGGGAGAGGGGGGAGAGCGAAGCAGGGGAGAGAGAGATTGAGATTCTGAGAAACAAATGGGATAAACCACAGCAGTTTGGGTAGGGCTGTGATTGTACTGAAAGTGCATACCTGGTTAACAGACATTTAGAGACAATTCTTGAGTGGTGAAGAGCCTCAAGAACTGCTCTTAGGTAATACTGTACATAAACTGTGAGAGACAGATGGTTGTTTCCGCCTGTAAAGATTCCCATATGTAGAGATTCCACCATCTCTCTGGTAGCCTTTCATTGCCACCCACACATAAAATATATTTAACCTAGGTTTGATTTACTATTGTGATGATTGGCAAAAGCCCTGCAATATTCCTAGTTTGCAAATAGATTATTTAAAACATTTTCTTACGTTGATCCAAATTTTCATTGTTCGAGCCCATTAGTTTCTGCTTGCTTGTGGACAGGGCCGTGGGTTGGCCATGTGGGTGGAGCCAGGGCCCCCTCAGACACTGTAGGTGCTTCTCAGCAAGGTGCTGACTCCCTGGGTTTCAGCTTCATCACCGAAAAGAGGCATATCAACCCTGCCCGCGCAGCATGGTAGAAAGCATTAAGGCAGGGCGTTTGGTGCACCACAGGGCACTTACTAAAAAGTTAACTATTGCTTCCTCTTAACTTTTGTGTAAGTTATGTAGAGCCTACAGCCTTGATGTGGGTATAAAAGATAGTGGAAATATAGTCATTGAATAATTATTGGTGATAAACATATGCATAAATATTAAACATGCATTACATGTGCATAAATTCTACTGAACTAATACTGAACGCCTTTTTCTCTATGTGCAAATATTATATGTCTTCATAAAAATCACCCCAGGAGCATGTTGCTGGTGACCACTGGGTTTTGTTAAGATGAGCAGTAAATATGTGGTTATTCTGCGGAGGCATAGCATTCTGCAGTGAAAAAGGAGCGGAGCTAGCTGCCGTTTGTGAAACGTTTGCCTTTGGCTTAGAACCTAGCTACCCAAGTGCTGCCACTCTCGTTTTTTTCTTCTTCCCTTTTTTTGTCTTAAAAAACCACGTAGAGAGTATTTTTACTGTGGTGAAACACACATAACATAAAATTTACCATTTAATCGTTTTCGGTGTGTGGTTCTGTAGCGTTGTGTTTACTCACTTTGTTGTGCAAGCAGCACCCCACCATCCACTTCTAGAACTTCTTCTCCTTCCACAACTGGTACTCTGGCCCCTGACAACGACCATTCTACTTTCTGTCTCTAGGGGTTTCACTGCTCTAGGTATCTCATGTAAGTGGAATCAAACAGTGTTTGTCCTTTTGCACCTGGCTTATCACACCTAGCATGGCGTCAAAGTTCATCCGTGTCGTAGTGTGTGTTAGATTTTCCTTCCTTTTTGAAACTGAATAATGTTCCATTGAATGGATATACCACACTTGGTTTATTCATTCATTCATCTGTTGGATACTTAGATTGTGGCTATTTTAAATAATGCTGGTATTTGTTTTGCTTTTTAATTGCATAATTAGGTACCATTTTTACTTCACAATATGACAATTAAATGTATAATACCTGTGTCATGGAAGAACTGATACTTTTACCCTAAATATTAACAGGGGAGAAAAAATTTAAGGAAAAATGTGCTGAATAATCCTAAATACTTTGAAGTGCAGGGTAGTTTGTTTTTCATAGTTGCTGTAACTGAATTTTCCCTGACCAGCTATAATTAAATATATGCTGATGGGTCTGTGTTATGCAAACTCATCAGAATGCAAGTATAGTTTTTAATTCTTCTAATTTGTTTTACTAAGTTAAATTTTGCTACCTTGGAGTTTTATTAGAATTAATATTAAGGACTATTAATCTTCTCTTGGATTTATTATTGAAGGGTTTATGTTTCATATCAATACACTTGAAATTTAGAGTTCTTTTTTTTTTTTTAGTGTGGGGCAAATTCCAATTCCTTTTGATCAAGAAGTCATGCTTTCTCTTGAAAATTGTCTGTCTGTATAAAGAACTGATAAACTTGAAATTGCAGCTCTTCTAATCTATATGTCATCTAGGAACATCATTAGGGATACTGGGCTAGATCTAGTCAAGCATCCAATTAAGTGGCAGTTTAGCAAATAGCCTAGAATTCTCAGGATTTTCAGGACTGACAATGTATTGTAATGAGTGCCTTTTTATAAAGCAGGCTCAGTTAGCTTTAGACACTGGCTAGTAACCATTTCTTTAGTATTCGCCTATGTTGCCTGATATAATCAAATCAGATAAGCTTGGTCATATATCCAGAGCATCTTCAAAAACAGAGAGATTACCTAGCTTTGGAATACTTGAAAGAAAGTCAGAAAATGGTGATTTGTGTAACCCAACAATGTGAGATTTTATTTCAAATATTTCTAGGATTCCCAGGGATAGCTTGGACGGCTCCGTGGAGCCAGGTGATATTAACTAAAGAATTTTTGGTGTTGATGGGCCACACTTTATTTTTTAGGAAAATAAAGAATTTTTAAAAAACAAGATTACTGGAAATAAATAAATATCTTAATAAAATATACCTCCACCAAGGAATTTTAATAGAACCATAATGCTGAAACTCTGACATAAAGTACTGTGATTATTCTGTAGTTAATGTTCGTTATATTATTATGGGAGAGTTGATGAAGAAAATGGCAGCTAGGTCTAGTATATTTTAGAAGAGACACTAAATGGTCATCAGTTCTAGTTCTGACCCATGTGGCTCAGTTTGTTGGACACTGTACCACAAAGGGAAGGGTTGCTGGTTCGATTCCTGGTCAGGGCACAGGCCTGGGATGCAGCCCTGGTCCCTGTTTGGGGCACTGCAAGAGGCAACTGATCGATGTTTCTCTCACACATCAGTATTTCTCTCCCTCTCTTTCTTCCTCCTTTCCCCTCTCTCTAATAATAAATAAAACTAAAATCTTTAAATGATCATCAATTCTAGAAGGATTTTATAGTTAAGAAGACATTATTCATTAGAACATTTGATAATTTGTAGGTAAATTTGAGCAGGATAGAAATGACTTCTAGTAACATTTATACATTTTTTAATTGAGGTTAGATTCACATAAGATCAAATCAACCATTTAAAATCATACAGTTTAGTGGTGTTTTGTGCATACACCATATAATGAAAATTATACATTATTTTTTACTAAGTGCTAAATAATAATAACATCTGTGGCATTCTTAGAAACTACTTTGACCAAACTAAAGACCTTTCA
>VMDR010032575.1:0-11660 GCA_007922815.1 Macrotus californicus
GAAGGAGCTAGATCCTCAAATCTAAGAAGCAAACAACACCTAGTTACCTAAATCCAAAGAGACCCTCTCCAAGGCACATTGTGTTAAAACTGTCAGAAGTAATGACAAATTCTGTCAATAATGACAAAGCAGCCAGGAAAAAAGAAGTGACCTACAAAGTAAATTCCATCAGGTAATCATTGGACTTCTCAGGAGAAATTCTTCAAGCCAGAAGAGAGAGAAACCAAATATTCAAAATACTGAAAGAGAGACTCCCAGCCAAGAATAATATGCCTAGCAAAGTTATCCTTTAAATATAAAGGAGGGATAAAGACCTTTCCAGACATACAGAAGCTGAGGAAATTTATCACCAGAAAAGCTCCACTGCAGGAAATACTCGAAGAGGATATTCTACCTGAAACAAACAGCAAAAGGTCACAAAGTCATGAGTGAGATCACCAAACAAACAGCATAAACAGATAGTTTGTGACAACAAAAACATAAAAGAGGAAGGCGAAGGCTTGAACTGGCAAGGGAAGATGGAGATAGACGTGCTCAAAATTAACAGACTGATGCACGTTCAACTTTGTTTCCATAACCTAAAGGCAACCACACACAGAAACCCCAAGTCTGAGACAACATAACTTAAAAAAAGAGGAAACAGAGGATAGAAATATGGAATACCACCAAACAAAATCAACAGACAGAAACACAAAGGAGAATAACCAATTTTCTGACACACAGATACCAGAAAAAAAAGGATAGAATGGCTCTAGGAAATCCTCATACATCAATAATAGCCCTATATGTAAATGGACTGAATTCACCAATAAAGAGGCACAGAGAACAGATTGGGTCAAAAAATAAGCCCAACAATATGCTGCCTTCAGGAGACATCTAAGCTGCAAAGACAAAGGTAGATTTAAAGTGAAAGGGTGGAAAGTAATTCTCCAAACAAATAACATCCACGGAAAAACAGGTGTAGCCATACTTATATCTACCAAACATATTTAAAGATAACAAGGGTAACAGGAGACAAAGATGGTGGACATTTTATGATAAAGGAGATACTACATCAGGAAGACATAATACTTAGTATATATGCACCCAATCATGGAATACTGAAGTATGTGGAGCAACTACTAACAGAACTAAAGGGAGAAACAGACAAAAAGAAAATCATAGTTGGGGATCTTAATACTCAGCTGACAGCTCTAGATAGATCATTTACACAAAATCAATAAAGAAAAAGCCTTAACCCTTTCGGTACGGGTGCCGGATATATCCGGTGCCCATCTGATGACCTGTGTGGACGAGTGCTGGATATATCCGGCGCCCATACAATGGCTCACAATGGCTCACTTCGTACAGCGGGAGTGTCGCAGTGGAAAGAGCGCTCGTACCGAAAGGGTTAAATGACCTATTAGAGCAAATGGACATAATTGACATATACAGAGCCTTTCATCGCAGAACCTCAGATTATACATTCTTCTCCAGTGCTCATGAAACATTCTCAAGGATAGACCATATGCTGGGTCACAAAACTAACCTCAACAAACTCAAAAACAGTGGTTTTACCAAGCACATTCTGTGATCACAGTGCCTTAAAATTAGAAGTCAACTGCAAAAAGTAAAGAATCCCATAAATATGTGGTGGTTAAACAACACACTACTAAAAAGTGACTGGGTCAAGGAAGGAATAAAAGGTGAGATCAAACGTATATAGAGACAAATGAGAATGACACACCAAAACTGGGATGCAGTGAAAGCAGTAATAAAGGAAGTTTATATTATTACAGGCCTACTTCAAAAAACGAGAAATCACAAGTAAATAAGCTAGCATTACATCTTAAATACCTAGGAAATGAACAAATGCCACCCAAAGTTAGCAGGAGAAAGGAAATAATAAAAATTAGAACAGAATTGAATGAAATAGGGAACAAAAAGACTATAAAAATTGATTTTAAAAAAGAGCTGGTTCTTTGAAAAAATTAGTAAAATTAACAACCCCCTGGCTAGATGCACTAAAGAAAAAAGAAAAGACCCATATAAACAAAATCAGAAGTGAAACAGAAGTTACCGCAGACATCATAGAGATGCAAAGGATCAAACTGGAATACCGTGGAAGACTACATGCCACCAAATTCAATAACCTAGAAGAAATGGATAAGTTCTTAGAAGTATATAACCTTCTTAGACTAAATCATAAAGAACTGGAAAATCTAAATAGACTGATCAGCAATGAGGGAATTGGAGCAAGCATTAAAAACCTCCCCCAAAATAAAAGTCCAGGACCAGACTGCTTTACCAGTGAATTCTAAACATTTAAAGATTTAAAGCCTGTTCTAACTTTTCCAAGGAATTGAAGAAGATGCAATACTTCCTATCACATTTTTGAGGCCAACATAACCCTGATACCAAAACCTGGCGAGGATAACACAAAAAAAAGAAAATTAAAGACCAATCTGGTGATTACTGAGGCAAAAATCCTAAACAAAATACTAGCAAATCGAATACAAAAATATATTTAAAAAGTAATATATCTCAATCAGTGGGGCACAAGGATGGTTCAACATGTGCAAGTCAATCAATGTGATGCACCACATTGACAAAACAAAGGATAAAAGTCATATAATTTTATTGATAGATGCAGACAAAGCATTTAATAAGATACAGTCTCCATTTATGGTTAAAACACAAAATGAGAATAAAAGAAAAGTACTTCAACATAATAAAGGCCGTATATGACAAACCCTCAGCCAATATCATGCTCCACGGCAAAAAAAAACTGAAAGGTTTTCCTTTAAAATCAGGAACAAGACAAGGATGCCCGTTCTCACCTCTTATTGAACATAGTTCTGGAAGTCCTTCAGAGCAATAAGGCAACAGAAAGAAATAAAAGGCATGTCAGTTTGGAAGGAAGAAGTAAAATTGTCACTTTTGCAGAGGACATGATTCTGTACATAGAAAATGACCAGAGGGTAGTGGGGAGGGGAATAAGTAGGGAAAGAAGGAGAAGGGTCTAGGCAAGAAACAGGTACAAATGACCTGTGGACGTGGACAACAGGGTAGGGATTGACTGTGGGAGTGGGGGGTGGGCAAAGAAGAGGAGAGCAATGGGCGAAAAGTGGGACAACTATAATAGAACAATAAATAAATAAAATGAAATAATTTAACAAAAGAAAAAAGTGAAAAAAAGAAAACCCTAAACACTCTCCACCAAAAAGACTTAGAAAGAATAAACAAATACAGTAAAGTTGCAGGATACAAAATCATTGTACAAAAATCCATTGCTTTCCTGTATACTAACAATGAAACTTCTGAAAAAGAAATTTAAAAAATTCCTTTTGTGACTGCAACTACAAGAATAAAATACCTAGGAATAAACCTAACAAAGGATGTGAAAGACCTATATACTGAAAACTACACAGCATTATCAAAAGAAATGGAAAAAGATACAATGAAATGGAAAGGCAGTCTGTGTGCATGGATTGGAAAAATCAACATAATTAAAATGGCCACATTACCCAAAGCGATATACAGATTTAATGCAATCCCTGTCAATATCCCAATGTTGTTTTTTAAAGAATAGAACAAAAAAAATCATTAGATTTATATGGAGCCACAAAAGACCCCGAATAGACAAAGCAATTCTGAGAAAAAATAACAAAATCAAAGGTATCACACTACCTGACTTCAAATTACACTAAAGAGCTACAATAGTCAAAACAGCTTGGTACTGACAGAAAAATAGGCACACAGATCAATAGAACAGAATTGAGGGCCCAGATATAAAGCCACATGTATATGGGCAGATAATTTATGACAAAGAAGCCAGAAACAGACAATGGAGAAAAGAAAGCCTCTTCAGTAAATGGTGCTAGGAAAATTGGAAAACCACATGCAAAAGAATGAAACTAAATTGCAGTTAGTCCTTGTGCACAAAAATTAATTCAAAGTGGATCAAAGACCTAAATATAAGATCTGAAACAATAAATTACATAGACAAGGACATAGATACTAAAGTTATGGACCTTGGTTGTGGAGAACATTTTATGAACTTGACCCCAAAGGCAAGGGGAGTAAAGGCAAAAATAAATTAATGGGACTATCTCAAACTAAAAGTTGTCTTCTGCACAGCAAAAAGAAAAAAGAAAAAAGGGGTAATGTTTTCAGACAACAGCTCTGACAAATGTTTAATATCCAAAATATATAAAGAACTCATAAAACTTCACACCAAACAATCCAATTGAAAAAGGAGCAGAGAACCTGACCAGATATATTTCCCAAGAAGACATATAAATGGCAAACAGATACATAGTAAGATGTTCAACCTCACTATGTATTAGGGAGATACAAATCAAAACTATAATGAGATACCACCTTATACCTGTTAGAATAGCTGTTATCAACAAGACAAGTGGTAACAAGTGTTGGAGAGGATGTGAAGAAAAGGGAACCCTCATTCACTGCTGGTGGGAATGCAGACTGGTACAGCCACTACGGAAAACAGTCTGCTGGTTCCTCAAAAAACTAAGAATAGAGTTACAATATGACCCAGCAATCCCTCTCCTGGGCATCTATCTGAAAACTTAAAAACATGTGTTTTCAAATATATATGCACCTCTATGTTCATTGTAGCATTATTCAGGGGCCAAGACCTGGAGACAACCAAAGTGCCCTGCAGTAAAGGACTGGATAGAGAAGATGTGGTCCACATATGCAATGGAATACTACTCAGCCACAAGAAAAGATGAAATACTGCCATCTCTGACAACATAGGTAGATCTCCTGAATATAATGCTAAGTGGAATAAGTCAGAAGAAACTATGAACCACAATATTTTCCTCATATGTGGGATATAAAACTGAAATTCATGGATACAGCAATGTGGTGGTTGCCAGAGGGAAGATGATGGGGCAGGTGGAGGGGCCTAATGTATGGTGATGGGAGATGGTTTGACTGTGGGTCCTGGGCACCTGTGTGATCCTGTTAACCAGTGCCACCCCAATAAATGCAATTTAAAATCTTTAAGGAGACATTGTTCTGCCTATCAAGTCATACAACCCAGCAATTCAGTCCTAAAAAGTACATTGAAGATAAATGAACCTACTTGTTCATAGAAGGACCTGTACTTAAATATAACTGCTTTGTTCACAACCTGCCAGACTTGAAACCACCACAGTGTCCATTATCTGATGAACATGTGACCACACTGTCCATTATCTGATGAATGTGTGAACAAGTAGTTCATCACAGTGAAAAGGGACAAGCTACTGACACATGCAGAAACGTGAGTAAACCCAAAGGTAGTATGCTAAGTCAAGCCAGACTCAAAGGCTATGTTCTACATGACTCCTGTCTATGTGACTTTTTGTCAAAGCAAAACCGTAGGGACAGAAATCATCTGTGGTGGGGAAGTGGGAGGAGGCACGCAAGGACTGCTTCTGGAGTGGTAGGAATATTCCGTGTCTTTATTGTGGTGGTTACATGGCTGCACATGTTTGTGAGATCTCATCCAACTGCACACCTAGAAGAGTTTTTACTAAACGTAAATTGTACTTCAAAAAGTCTGGCTTTTTTTCTTAAAAAGTAAAAGTTAAAAGGCAAAAACAAGGGGAATGAAAAATCACTACAGATCCTGTAGACGTTAAAATGTCAAAACATTTGAAAATATAGAAGAAATGATAAATTCATTTTCAAAATTAACTTACTGATTTAAGAATTAATGGAAAATTTCATAATAAAAGACAATCCATAATTGAAATTTGCATAAAGTTTAGGCTGCAGTAACCTGATCCAAGAATCCTACCAGACGTATAAAGAAGAAAGCCGTTCTTCTGTAGACTTTCCCTGTGGTAGGTGGAACAATGCCCCATCCCAAAGATGTCCATGCCCCAGTACCTGCAAACTTACCTGGCCAGAGAGACTTTATAGACATGGTTCAAGTTACAGCCTTGTGCTGGGGAAATGACTTGATTGTCTAGAGGGGCCCAGTCTAATCATTTAGGTCCTTAAGAGCTGAGCCTTCTTTAGGAGCCTTTCCCAGCTGTGGTCAGAGGGACAGGTGATGGCTGAGCAGGACCACAGAGATGCCACCTTGCAGGCTATGTGGGCAGCTTTCAGAAGCTGGTGAAGGTGAGGACATGGATTCTCTGCTGGATTTTAGCCTGATGAGACCAGAGTGAGACTTCTGACCACAGAAATTATAAGGTAAATAAATTTGTATTGTTCTTACCACTAAGTCTGTGGTAAATTGTTATAGCAGTAATAGAAAGCAAATACTTTCCCCAAGAACAGGTAAAGAAACATTCCTAAAATCACTTTGTAAAGTCAGCATGACTTTCATTTCTAAGCCTAATAAGAACATTTTGAAAAAGGATAGTTATGCATGAAGAGAGATGCAGAAATCCTAAACAAAATATTAACAAACTAAATCCAGAAAAGCTGTTCACAAGAGAGGTCTAGGCAAAGGCAGTTTGCTACAATACCATCGGAGTGGGGCCCTGGCTTTCAGGAGCCTGCTGAAGGAGCATCCTGGAACTGGGGAGAGAAACACCTCTTCCCTATGCCCTCTAGTGACAAACTTAACATGTGCCAGCAGGCAAAGGGAGCATCTTTAAAGGGCCCATCTTCACTTTCACATAGCAGGTGATGGAAGAGGAATTCGAAGTGAGACAATATATAGGCAGCAGGCACAATATATCTGTATTATTTAAGTGGTAAGTGCACAAGATCTGACACTAGGCAGGGTAGTTTGTTTCAATTATTTTACTTACTAATTTACCTTCAGAAGCACTGACCTAGTTTTTGACCTTCCTGCTCTAGGAGACGGGTTTCTTGCACTCTGGCCCCCTAACTGCCATTTCAGGAAGGAAGGTGGCAACACCTCAGACCCTGCCCCACTTGCCTTGCCACAGGATCCACCACCATGGGCACACACTCAATATTCAAAGTAGCTTTGGTAAAGAGAGACACCTCACTTCTCTCCCAGGGGCCTCCAGACCCCTAATTTCAAAATGGATTAGCCACAGCCTCTATCTATCCTAATGGAAAAGGGTATTTTCTCTGTTAAATCTTTTGCTTTATTTTTATAAAGAAATACAGAGTGGAACTGTGGAGCCACTCATTTAGATGTGGGTGGCTTGTGGCTCTTCTCTTTAAAACCTTCCACATCGAGTGCTTCGGATCACAGTGCATCAGCCCCATGACCCCAAGGAGCTGGCTTTAGTCCCGAGTGTCTGTGGCTCTGGAGACCCACACCACCTTGTCCCACTCGCTGAGCAGCCAGTTGAATTCACAGACCATTTTAGCAAACATCGATTTATAGGTACTATTACTGTCCCAAAATTTCCTAATTGTTTATATGGCAATCATATTCTTTCTTGAGTAAACATCTCATTTTTTCATCTCAATACACAGTTTGTGCTAATAATCAGATTCTGCCTTCCTTGATCAGCAAAGAACTCTATAGCCCCCTCCCACACCTTCCCTTTTTTGGTTTGGCTGATAAGAAGTTCAGAGTTCAATTTAGTGCCTAATAACAGTAATCAGTTCATCTTTAATTCCTAGTACATTTACCTCCCTGCTTCCCCTGTAAGGTTTCTGGTAACTTAAAAAATTAACTGCACTGTTCATATGTGCATGTTTTTACTATAAAGCTTACCATCTAGTTTTTAAAGATTTTATTTATTTATTTCAGAGAGGGGTAGGGAGGGAGAAAGAGAGGGAGAGAAACATCAATGTGTGGTTGCCTCTCATGCACCCCCTACTGGGGACCTGGCCTGCAATCCAGGCATGTGCCCTGACTGGGAATCAAACCAGTGACCCTTTGGTTTGCAGGCCAGAACTCAATCCACTGGGCCACACCAGCCAGGGCCTTTTTTTGGTTTTGAATTTGCCAAAGCAGGCGTTCTAAACAAGCACACAAAGGAAATATACGTCTTCTAATTCTGTCTTTTTTCCATGTCTGCTTAGAGGAATTTTTTTTGTAAAGCTTAGCCTATTGCTCCATTTATCCATTCGTCCAGTTTCTTCATATCTGTTGTGGCCTCTACAGGCCCTTCAGTGTGCTCAAGTCCCAGCGTGATGGTGGCACAGCTGGACAGTCCAGAATCCAGTCTCTGGTGGGGGAAGCTTAGGATGGTGCACCCAACCTGGACTTGGTGGCGTCCCAAGCAGTCTTTCCAGGGGAATTGACATGTGTGTGAAGGCCAAAAGGATCCTGGGTCAGCCAGAAGAGAGTAGGAGCTGTGCTTCAGGCAGAACACAGTCACCAAGGAGCACAGGCCACATTCCCTGACCTGCGAGAGGTTGGTGAATAAGCAAGGGTTGGGGCAGCAAAGGTCTACCTGGTGTGAAAGGTTTTGGACTTTACCATAAGGGCAATGGGAAGCCATTGAAGAGTTTTAATAATGGGTATGGCTCCATCATATCTGTGTTTTGGCAAAAAGTCCCCATGGTACTGTGTAAAACTGGATCGAACTACAGGTGGGAGTTGGCAGGGGTGGGGAAGGTTGGGGGAGCAACTGGGCTACTGGAGGGCTCAAGGTGGTAGAAATGACATGGGCTGGGCCCAGAGGACAGAGGGAATATTAGAGAGCTCCTGGGGAGGCAGGATGGTGGGATGGTCCTGGCAGGGCATAGGGTAGGAGGCACCAAAGACAGCTGCCTGAATCTCTGGCTTATTCACTTGAGCATATGGTTGTGTTACAACCAAGGGCAGGGAAGCCAGGGGCAGGAGCAGGTTGTGGGATGAAGTGGCAGTGACTGGAGAGCAAAGCAGGAGGTCCTGAAGAGAGAGATACCATGAGACTGGAGACTCAGGAGAATGTGAGATCTCCCAGGGAATACATGTAGAGAGAGGAGAGAGCCCCCACCAAATCCAGAGGAATAACATATTTAGGGACAGAGCATGAAGAGGAACCTGCAGCAGAGTCAGACAGAACAGCCAGGGTGGGAGGGGGAAAGCCAGGAGATGTGGATCCTGTAGAGAAGAAGCAGAGAAGACAAGAAGAGGGACTGCTTTTAAGAGTGAAGCCATCACGTGCACAGTGCCAGGAGTGCAAGAAACACACGTAGAGCTGGGATTTCTCCACAATGATATCGCTCATCACCAGGGCTAGCAATGGGACAGCAGTTTCATCAGAGGCTGGAGTGGGCAGAGTTGGATTGAGATGGTGGATAGAAGATGGATTCAGAGGTACACATAGTCAATGGACTTTACTAAGAAGGTTGGCTATGACAGGAGAGAGACGGGGAGGCAGTGGTTATCAGCTAGCTTTACTAAGTAATAAGTCACACCCAAAATGCATACAACAACCACCATTTGACATTTCTCACCAGATTTCAGATTGGCTAGATAGTTCTGCTGAGCCAGGCCAGGGTCCCCTGAGCTGGGCTGGGATACATCTTGTGTCTGCAGTCAGCTGCTCCCTGTGGCCCCACACCCATCAGGAGAGTCTGAGCTTGTTCTCATGTTGAGGGCAGGGGTACAGGTTGCAGATGGAAACATGTAAGGTTTCTGGAGGCCCAGGCATCCAATGGCAAATCTTCACTCCCACTGCGTGGCCAGCCTTGACCTAAGAAGTAGGAGGTGGATCCCACCTTCAATGGCAGCAGCTGCAGAGCTGCAGTAGGAGGAGGCAGATGGAGGCAAGGGGAAGTGTGGCATTGTGGACACTTTGTTCCTCAGCCCACAACAGGTGACACACAGCCTCTCTTTTGTCCCCTGCTGGCCCTCTTCTCCACACAACAGCTACAGTGGCCCAGTCTCAGCTCTGACTGCAGCATTCCCAGGCCTCAAACCTGTTTGTCCTGATGGTGGCTTCATGTAGTTCAGCTTCCTGTAGGATCTGTTTCCATACGCTGTGGGATCCCCCAGGGATGTGTTGGGCTATTCTACTCTCCCAGAAAGTGTCAGCTCTCCTTCCTCAGGCCTCTCCACAGGCCCTCTCACAGTGGGGGCTTTCCCATGTGTCCACACATTTCTTCAGTGATTGTCTTTCTAGAGATAGCCCTGTAAGGGCAGGAGCCTTGCCAGCCACATTCACCTCTGTATCCCAAGGTGGTCACATACCTGGTCAGCAAGCATTTGCAGTGAATAAACAGATGCTGGACCAGCAGAAAGGAAATGAGACCAGGGTTATTTGGGGCAGAAGGGGTGAGAATGCCTGGAGCTGCTGATAGAGACCAGCTTCAGGGGGCCTTGCCCACATGGGGCAGCTGCACGGTCACCAGTGTGTCATGAACACTTTGTCCTCTACTGCCTGCCTTCCACTTCTCTTTAAGGCCCATGAGGACCCCCACGAGAGTGTGTGGTAGTGTTCATTAGTAAGTGTATCAGCTGTGGATTTTCATAGATGCCCCAGGTTAAAGACGTTCCCTTCTATTCCTAGTTTTTGAGTTTCATTTTCAGTTAGGAATCAATGCTGGGTTTTGTCAAATGCTTTCTCTATATCTGTTGAAATGATCATATTTTTTCCTTGTTAATTTCTTTATTTTTTTAATTGAGGTATAATTGACATATAACATTGTTATGATTAAGGTGTATGGCATGTTGATTTGATGCACTTATATACTGCAATGCCATGATCACTTTAGCGTACCCAAAATCTCTATCACATCACTGATCATTTCTTTTTTGTGGTGGGAAAATTATGACATGGTCTCTTAGCAACTTTGAAGTTTAAAACAGAGTAGTATTCTCTACAATCTCATCAGAGCGTCAGGATTTATTTGCCTATTAGTTGCAAGTTTGTACCCTAAAATAATATATTTCCAATTCCCCCAACCCCAGCTCACCACTCTACTTTCTGTTCATGTGACTTCAGCTTTTTTAGATTCCACTTATAAATGGCATCATGCACTATTTGTCTTTCTATGTCTGGCTTATCTCAGTTAGCTTAATGCCCGAAAGGTCCAGTCACGTTGTTGCAAATGGCAGAATTTCCTTCTTTCTCACGATTGGATAGTATTCCCTTGTGTGCATGTGTATCGCATTCTCTTTATTCGTTTATTCACTGACACACTTAGGTTGTTCCCATGCTTTGGCTATTGTGAATAATGCAGTAAACATTGGCATGCAGATATCTCTTCAATATCCTCTTCATTTCCTTTGACTGTGTACCCAGAAGTAGAATTGCTAGATGATATGGTATTTCTACTTCTAAGTATTTGAGGAAACTCCATACTGTTTTCCACAGTGACTAAGCCAATTTACACACTCACTCACAGTGCAGAAAAACTTGTCTTGTCTTCTTCATAAGAGCCATTCTAACAGGTACGAGGTGATAGCTCATGGTTTTCATGGCTTTGACTTGAGTTTCCCTGATTAGTAATGTCGAGCATCTTTCCAGGTACCTGTTGGACATTTGTATGACTTATTTAAAAATGTCTAGTTATGCTTCCCACACTGTAATTAGATAGGTGTTTTTTGTTATTGAGTTGTATGTGTTATTTATATATTTGGGGTATTAACTTCTTATCCAATATATGGTTTGTAAATATTTCCTCCCATTCTGTAGGTTGCTATGCATTTTTTTGGGGGGGAGGATAAATATATTTTTTGATTATGCCATTGCAGTTGCCCCATTTTCCCCCCTTTATTCCCCACCACCCTGCACACCCCCTCCCAACTGCATTCCCCACCTTAGTTCATGTCCATGGGTAGAACATATAAG
>VMDR010032576.1:0-11660 GCA_007922815.1 Macrotus californicus
GCATTACCCAGGAAGTCCCAGAATGAGTTATCACCTTCTTTGGCCAAGCTCAGAACTTTAGGACTATACCAAGGGAAGAGAGAAGGGGACCTCAACCAGTCTGGCCCAGTGATCAAAAGCCTATCAAAAAAACTGATATATAACATTTACATATCTCATATTTATAGGTATACAGATTTATAGATCATATATAGAAAACATCACATAACAAAGAAGTTGCAAACAGCAAGATGCTAACTCTAGGCTAATGGTATTCTAAGACTAGAGACTAACCAGCTATTATCTATGCCTTTTTGAGTTCTCACACATTGTTTTGACCTCTCCTCTAGCATTTCCTCTAGTTGGATTTATATTTGAATTCTCAGTAGCCTTATTCAACCCTATTAGAATTCAAATTCTCCGAGAGTGGGGAATCCCTTGCTCAATTTCTCCTAGTTGTCGGCTACAGTAGGAACGTGCTCACTGAAATCATTCAAATAAAATCACTCACTAGAGTTAAATTAATCAATGTTGGTGTGGCAGTCACTGAAAGCTTATTAGATATGTGAGCTAGGATTTTAAGAGAACTTTGAGGGATGGAAGGCTTTTGAAAGGTGGAGAGAAGGTACAGCCATGCTTTCTGTTAAGAGAAGAAACACAAAGCAAAGATTTGGACCTGGCCACCTCGACCTACTGGTGACATGAACACAGATACCAGGAGTGTGTTCCAAAATGCCTCTCCCTGAATCAATGCATGAAATATACCTCTCTTAGCCCTGAGTCTTATATTTATTCAGGAAAACGAGTTTGCATTTTTCCCTCATGGCATGATGGATCATTCTTCTAAAAGATTCATGATGATATTGAGAGCCACTGAGTTGGCAGAATATCCTGAAAGGCTCGGATATCCAATCAGCACACTTTTGAGTGGGACTCATCTACACATAAGCGTGTTTCTTCATCTTAAGCAGCCCATTAAGATTTGTCACACATGTGTTCTCTTTCCAATGGCAAATTGAAACTATCTTCAGTAGTCTCCTTTTGGGTAAGTTTTTGGGAGTATAGTGCCGCTCTGCATAAAACAGCCTCTTGGTCAAACCAGGGCTGAGTCCCAGTAGATATTTCATGGAAACATCCCCACTCAAGGTAATGCTGATGTTTGTCAGAGGAGCTTCCCCACTACGAAAGGATAATCCTTGTTATACTTTGGCCTTCCCTGCATGTTTCTATTCTCCAAAAAGATATTACCTAGATTTTTAGAATGCCAGAAACACTCAGCACTTTTAGAAATATTTCAGTGTTCAGAGATCAGGAAAGTATGAAGTAATGATAAACACACTATCCTAAGGGCCACCCTCAACTGCAGCTACCCAAATACCCTTTGCATGATCCTGCTGTGCACAGGCATTTCATAGTTGACACAGATCTGTTTCGATTTAAGATATGTGCATGAAAAATATTTTTTTGTTTTTCAGGCAGAAAATGGTGGTGGGATTGATTATGGAAAGGTAATGACAAACGTGCTAGATAAATCAGACCCTTGGTTCCTAATCTTCTTTTCAGTCCCCGCTCTCTCTCCACACCATGACCGATCTCTTTGGCATCTCTGAGCAAAGAGATTGAGTCAAGAGACTGATTCCAAATGTAACCGAGCATAGAAATCCACCCCCAAGTGAGACTACTTCATTTATTTTTGTCAATAAATTTAATCCCTGGGAAGGAATGCCCTTGTCCCTTACCACTTAACAATACTTAGAAAGGTATCTGTTAGGAGCAGTCTATTTTAAATATAGTGCTGGATTTCTGACCCTAAGAAAATAGAGATGCAGAGATTTATGTACAGGATGTTCAACTCAGTGTTATTTATATTAGTAAAAATTTTAAAAAAACTAAATGTCCAACAATATGGCATATATTACACAAATGAAGTATCAACCATATGATGGAATTCTATGCAGCTATTTCAAATGTTTAATAGCAATATTAATTGACATGAGGAAATGTTCATGACCTGTTTAATAGTAAAAACGGTTACCAAGCACAATGTTTATTATGGCCCTCAATTTTAGGAAAAAGAAAGTATATACACATTTTACATACATTGCCAAAGCCCTCCTGCCAAAGAGTACCAAGAACACACCAATAGCTGAACACGCTGGGTTTCTTTTTTTGTTGCAGTAAAGGAGAGCATGCACCATAGAGAACTGAGGAATGTCTCAATAAAGTGTTAGAAGGGACTTATAGGATTTGAGCTTGCCTTCGGTGATTTTAAGAAAGGGGTTTAAGGCAGCAGGACTTGCTCTAGATTGGCTGCTGTCAGGCTGCAGAGTAGTTTTATGATTGGGTGCCTTAATAGATCTTTATCTAGAGAGAAAAAAGACTAAACCAAGACTAAAGCTGTGGTTTGTTTGGTTTTTTTTTTTTAAAAAAAAACCACAACAGTCACTCATATTAGCCAGGATAGGGACATATTTGGTCATCTTTGTGGTTTGGAGAAGGTTCGCACTTTGTCTGTGTTCAAACATGATTATGAAGTGGTCTTTAGTCTGGATCCATCACAGTTGAAGAATGGCCTTATCTGACATCAGTGTTGTCGTGAATGGTTTTCGTTTAATAAAAGACCAGAGCTTAGATGTGAGTCCCAGGGCTGCTCTTAGCAACACCAAGCCCCAGCCGACAATACCAGGCCAGTTTCTGGATGGCAGGAACTGGTTTTCTCTTTCACAACCACATATTTAGAAAAGACTAGAATGATAACAAATATCATTTACTAGGTGTTTATGATATTCCAGGCCATGTTTTAAGTGATTCACATCTTTTATCCTATTTAATACCACAACTCTGTGGCGTAGGTACTATTATTATTGCCATTTTCCAGAAAAGAAGAGTGTGGCATGAAGAGTTTAAGTTACTTGACTCATCATAGTAAGTAGTGGAGCAAGAACTCAGCTTCATGGCTGTGGCACCAATAGGCTAACCTCTGCATTCTGCTGTCTATGTATACAGTAACTTACTTTCAAAGGGGGAGGGAGTACAGGGGCAGCTGTCTTTTGGTTTCCTTCCTCCTCTTGTTATTTTTAAATGTTTCTACAATTAGTATGTATTGATTTTTAATCAGAAAAAGGAATAATTTACGAATGTGCTGATGGAAGCCCTGTTCTCAAGGTCATTGTCCCAAATGCAAACTCAAGTCTTGGGTGGTGGCAAAGCTTCCCTGGATGTCTAATCAAAAGAGGAGAAACATTGGGAGGAGACAATGTCCTCTCTCCTGTCTCTCTGGCTCCAACTCAATTTTGACAATACTAACTGGATTGCAGGCAATAGAAAGTGGCAGAAAGATCAACTGTCAGGCCGTTGGGTGTCTGGGAATTAAAGCAGACAGGGTGGAAGTTTCCCCAAATACACCCAAGGACAATTAGGAAGAGTTGGGAGAACTGGAAGCAAATGCCTCGGTCTCAACGGAAAGGCCCTTTCCGAGTGGGAGGACAACACTCCCACCCCGGCCAGCTGAACAGTGCTGGGTTTCTCCCGCTCTGAGATTCAGCCCAGGCGCGATAGAGGGGACGCCTGCGTGAGGGCTAACATTAAACGGCCGGAAATTCCAGGGATGAGAGAGATCCAAGGTTAGGAGGGAACCATTTGGAGGGACAAAGACTTGACAATAAAAAAAGCTTCGGCGAAATGTGAAAGGCTTCCAAAGAGACCTGTGGGCTGGCTTCCTTTCTCTTACTTCTGCCGCCGGCATCAGGGCACATGAAACACCTCTGTTCGCTCCCCGCGCAGAGACCGACTTTAGGCCTCCTGAGAAGTGCCCACCCACCAGCTGCTGCCGGCTCAGCCGCAAAGAACCAGGCTCGCAGCATTTCCCACTGCCGCCGCACCCGCCCCCCTTCGGTCTTTCGCTCTGCCCCACCGAGAGCCACGCAGGGCACCCACCCTGCCATTCAGCACCTCGGCTGCAGAGTGGTGGGTGCTTTCCCAAAGCCCGTGCCCTAGCAGCCACTCGCGCTCGCCTCGCTGCTCGCCCGGGCACAAGTCAATGAGGCTTTCCCCTCCGTGATCATCGTGAATCAGCAAAGCGCTGCAGAGCAGCGGCGTATCCGCAAGCAGAAATTAAGATGCTGGGGGGCAGGGGGGAGGGCACAAGTCGAGTGTAGCTGGGGAATTTCTAGCCCCTCCCAATATGTACCTCCTGGGGAAGACAATACAGAGTGGTGCAGGGAGGTGTTGGCCGAAGCTGCTGGTGAACCTAGGCGCCCAAGGAGAGCCTTTAGGAGCAGTGAGCAGTGTGGGGAATAGCGAGGTTGAGCAGAGAAAGTGGACGAGACTATGGATAGAAGAACCCAGGGAGCGCAGGCAGAGCAGAACGGTTACACCCCCGGGCTGGGCCGCGCGGCAGTTTCAGGTGTTTCTGAGGGAATATAGAAAGGAGGGTCTGGTGTGGGGGAAGGGAACAGAGAAACCAAAAGAGGAGGATTTCCCAGCCCACGACTTCCTGTTTCCAACGTGCAAGTTCCCAAGTTCAGTTTGAGAAGTGCAGGGCCGCTTGGCATTGGGGAGTGATACCTCCCAGAGTCCCGTTCTCCCACCCATTTCCCTCTCCCTCTCCTCCTCTTCCCTTCTCTTCCTCTTTCCCCTCCTCTTCCTCCTCCTCCTCCTCTCCTCATTCCATCTTCCTTCTGCTTTAATTAATATGCATGTCCATGCTCAGTAGTGCGGGCCACAGACCAGGAACCGCGCCTCTATTCCCGGCCGCCTCTGGCTTGACCCTTGGCACTAGGAAGCCAAGCAGAAGCGACCAGAGGCTTAGGAGGCGATGGCCGAGCCCTAGGAGAGGGAAACCTGGGGACCCCCTTGCCACGCCCCAGTCCCCACCCCCATGGCCGGACAGAGCGACTCAGTGGCCCAGACTCTTCAGATCGGGCTCGGTCTGCGTTGCAAAGGATGGATCCCGGGGCTTGGAGAGCGCAAGGAAAGGCGCTAAATAGTACCTGTGCATGGCCGTTCCCGCCGCCGCAGGTCTATCCCGGGCCCGAAGCCGGCGCCTGCCTTCTCGGGGAATTCTCTGGAGGGGGAGAGTTCGAGGGGAACCACAGTGGCTGCCTGCTAGCTCAAGGCTGGCGCGCACACGTACACGCCCAACTTTGCCGAGCCCTCGGCGCCCCCGGGCTCCCCCGCGCCCCCGGCGGCTCGGCAAGCTCACAGACCAGTATCTCTCCAGGTCTGAGATAAGGTGTCCCCCACTCCCCACACTCGCGCGTTTGAGGAGGAGAGGGCGGGGTGGAAGAGAGAAGGGGAGTAAAGCTCCCCACTCCCTGACCAGCTGTTCACAAGCACTCTACGCCCGCAGGGGCGCCCGCTCCAGCCCCGCCGCACCAGGTCCCCCAGACCCGCCAATGACGACAGAGGGGGGAGGGGGAGGAAGAAGAGGAGAGGAGGAGGAGGCGGCGGCGTTGGCAGGGCACAGATCCGCGAGCCTGAGAGCACCGGAGCCCTGGTGACCCGCGGCTCCATCGACCGACCATCATTATCAGCACTTTTATTACTGGGGGACGGGTGGGGAGGTTGAGGGGCACGCAGCAGAACTGCCCAATTGGCCCCAGTCCGTCTGGAGCAATCCTAAATGAGGGCTAGTATATTCTCTACAGGCGCCTTTTGGGTGGACGCGCCCCAGACGCACACCCGGACCCCGTGGTCCCGCGGAAGCTGCAGTGTTGGGGATATTTTAAATGGCTCTTAGTTGAGAGGAGGCGTGATTTCCACGTTCGAGCGTCTTCGCTCCCCACCCCCTCTCCGCACCAGCCAGTGCGCGCCACCACCTGAGCTAGGCGAGAGCCAGGGCGCACGCAGTCTTCAGCCTCTTCCTTTCCCACTCTGGGGGGGATCGGCTCTGAGCGGGTCTGCCCGACGCCCCCCGGGAGAACTCTTTACTTTTTGTTTGGGAAATCGGGGCCATTTCTTTATTCATCTCTGGGTCTCCCCAGAGGATACGGGGGAGGAGAAGGCGTGAGCGGGCGGCGGGCCGGGGGAGGGGAGCGAGGGGAGGGGAGGGGACTGGGTGTAGCCTGGAATTCTCTGTCCTCGTGTTCCTAGGCTGGCGCGCAGAGTCTCCCCGCGATAGCGCCGCCGCCGCTCCCCGCGCTACCCTGTCGTTGGCCTTGGGGGTCGGGTGAGTGGGGTCATGACGCGCCGCGGGGGCTGCCCCGGGCCCCTTCCGCGCTGAGCCGGGACGCAGCCCAGCCGCGCAGAGACCCTCGGGCGGGGAGGCGGCGGAGGGTGGGGAGGGCGCACGGGATAGGGCGGAGTGGGGGCGGCGCGGAGACCGCCAGGCTGGGGGGCTCTTCGAGCCGACGCGGCCGCGGGCAGGAGGGCGTGTCTCCGTCCCGAGGGGACCCTTCCGAAGCGCGGCGCGGGACTCCCCGATGGTGGTGCCGCGGCTCCGGGAAAGCTCCGGGTCTCGCCTTCGCCGCCGCCGCCGCCGCCGTCGCCACCGCGGGCGCCACCACCGTCGCCGCCGCCGTCGCCGCCGCCGCCCGAGCCCGCGCCGAGCGTGCGCCTCGCCCTCCTCCCGCGCCCGCTCTGCTCTAGGATGCTGCGGCAGGTCCTACACAGGGGCTTGAGGACGTGTTTCTCCCGGCTCGGCCACTTCATTGCCAGTCACCCGGTCTTCTTCGCCTCGGCGCCCGTGCTCATCTCCATCCTGCTCGGCGCCAGCTTCAGCCGCTACCAGGTCGAGGAGAGCGTGGAGCACCTGCTGGCGCCCCAGCACAGCCTCGCCAAGATCGAGCGCAACCTTGTTAACAGCCTCTTCCCGGTCAACCGCTCCAAGCACCGGCTCTACTCGGACCTGCAGACCCCCGGACGCTACGGCCGGGTCATCGTCACATCCTTCCAGAAAGCCAACATGCTGGACCAGCATCACACCGACCTGATCTTAAAGGTGAGAGGGGGCGGAAGCGGGCAGCCTCCACCAGCGCCGCTGCCGCTGCCGCTGCCACTGCCACGGCCGGACCGGCTGCGCGCGGGGTCCGGGCTGAGAGCGCCGCCTCTCCTATCCCGGGCGGCTGCCGCAGGGGCTCCCCTGCACCGTGCGCCCCTCCGAGGCCGCCCAGAGCCTCCCAGCCTCCTGGGTGGGAGCGTCCCGGTCCCGGGCTCGGCCCTGCCCTCACCGCCGTCGTCGCCACCCAGGCAGCTGCTGCAACAGTTGGGGCGGCGGCACTCAGGGTGTTGTGGTCAGTGCGCTGCTTTTGGTTGCAGTGGCCTTCGGGGCGGGGAGGCTTTGGGGTAAGTGGGCCATGAAGGAACAGAATAAGAAAAAAGTCCTGCTAGTTGAAAACAACATACTGTGCATGGGGAGATTCAGACACCCCTCTCCCCTTCATCTCCTTTCCCCACCCCTTTCTCTAGCCCCCACAGTGTTTTGGGAAAGGCAGTTTGGAGAGGCCCTGAGGAGGGGGCAAAGGAATGTGAGGTGGGATGGTGAGGAAAATGCCTCCCACCTCCCAGAAAGAAGTGCGGTTCCTGGCAAGGACGGGGCTGCCCTGCTGCCCTCCTCCTGGGAGCAAGGTAGCCATCTCTGTCTTCTAGGGTAGGAAATGATGTTTGTAATTGACAGTTATTTCATCTTTCACAGTATCTCCTCTCCTCCAAAATGCAAAAACTTCTTTGGGCAAAGAGGGATTCAACTGATATACTTTTATTTGGGTGCATTTGCGCTCTAGGGTGAGGCATAGAACCTGAGGGTGAGAACAGACGCCAGGCTGTGTGGCCCTGAGAAGAGCACAGGAAGGCAAGCAGCTGGTTAGAGGGTGACTCGCAGAAACAGGTTGTGCCGTCAGCCTGAGGGAGGAATTTGATGTGAAAGGTGAGGTTAATGATGATAACTTTCAGGAAGTTCCTAAGAAAAGCATAGGAGGGAGAACTAGAGATGGAAAAGTGGAGACCTTGGGAGAGAAAAGCAAAAATAGGTGAAAATGTTTTATCCAAGTCCCTGGTGGAGATTATGGAGTTTGTTTTCTTAAGGTGCTCTTGGGGGGCAGGGCGGGGAGTGCACAGACAGGAACCAGTCCTAGACTTAGCCCTGGGGCCCAGGGGTGAGAGGTGCTGTTTTTGTGTGGGTCTCTGGTGTAGAGCCAGGATTGGAGGCTCATTAAATTTCTAGTCTTCTTATTCTAAAAGGAGTCAGCCCATGAACCTGGGGAACTCTTTCTTTCTCTTTTCCTCTACAGGTAACCCTTTATCCCTAGGGGCAAGCTCATTTCCCTCCATTTGTTGACATGTTGTGAATTAGTAATTGACGGGACTCTAACTACTGACTCAATGGAATTGGAACATTCCCACATTGGGTGGCTCGTCATATTTTTAAAGGCACACACATACTCATCACAGAACCTTTAGTACCATTAATCTCGATATGTTTGCTTCTCTCCTGATTATACTTCCAACATCAAAGTGTTTTTTCCCCAATACCTCAGTGAACATACGTTGGCACACAGACAAATACTGCTCCAAATGCTTTCTCAAGAAGACACGTAGTAGTTTCATCACAGGCTTAAGGAAACTAGAATTTAGCCAGTCGTGACAGTTGGAAAGCTGCCCTGTGTTTTGATAGATGATCCACTATATGATATTTCTCTTTGTATCCCCGGCCCCCCAGGCCCCCACGCCCCAGGTGGTATTCCCACTAGCTTTCTTTCCCCCTAACAAACCCTAATGTCAATGTGATGGGCGATCACCAGTTACATTCACTCTCAAGGTTAATGAGACATCAACAGGCACATCAGATCTCTTTTCAATTCGATTGTTTCTGTATTTGATTTTGATCTGTTCAAAACAGAAAACCGTATTATAAGGGAAAGTTGGAGAGAGAAGGAAACTGGCTTTGCCTCTATGTCTAAAGGGCAACTTTAAAGGACAGCGGTCTTGTCAGTGAGTTGTAAGCAATGGGATGGTTTTCACATTCCGGGTGTCTGGGGAAAATCACAACCCAGTCAAACAGTGGTCAGAACTCATTTCTAGCTGTTGGCTCTCTGCTCAAATAAATTCATACAGCTTATAAAGACCCAGACTTAGGAAAGGACTGCCTTTGCTTTTATGTATCCATTTTTTTCTTTCTACATCCACCACCTATATTTGGTAGGTATGGAGCTGGGGGACAGAAAAGTAGACCTTCAGTACTCTTGGTAATGTAAAGTGTGAGAAGGGGCGCTTATTATTTTTTTCCCTTTTTCCATGAGAGATACGATGAAGACCTGTTCTTTATAAAAGGTGTTAGGAGGGTGCATCCCTGTCTCTGCCCTCACTAGTGTTATTCTGATTCTTGGTTGCTGGCATCAGGGACAGCGCTGACAGTTAACATTGTACACAGTTAACACCAGCCAGCCTCTGCCTGTGCACTGCACTGCATTGGAAGTGAAGTGGACAAAGCCGGAGCAGGGCTGGAGGCTTTTTCAGGCCCCAGGACAAAACTAGAGGAAGTAACTTACAGAGCTGTGTCCTTTACTTCTCTGAGTGCTCTTGGTTGTACCTGAATGTTCAATGAAGGAGATCCTTCTTGGGATATTAGTCTAGCTACTTTCTGACCAAAAATAGACTGGGATAGGATGATGACCAAAAATAAAAGCCCAGGCTTAGTTTTTAAAAAATATGCTTGTCTGACGAAAAAATTATACACATTTGAAAATCCAGCTGATCTGGTTTGAAGCTTTCTCAGATTTGTGCAAGGGACAGGACTGCCATGCTCTGACTCTGGAGCGTGACATTTGACGCCAAACTATGAAGGGGGTGACTCTCTGTCACAATAGTTTCCGCTGAAGGCTGTGTGGCAAAGATGTAATTTTTGGTGAAAGTGGGTGGGACCTGATGGTGCTGGTAGGGGATCAACCATTAATTTCCGAACCTGTTTAAAGAAATGTTGATCTTCAAAAGTCTTCACTTCACTAGAAGATTAAATTTAGCTCATTATCATATTTTAATAGAAAATCCACAATGTTTCTCTCAGAGCAAATTTCCGGATGGTGTCTCATGAGCTTTTACAGATAAGATTTTTTTTCTTAATCACCTAAAATGAAGTGTAGGAAGGTCTTGTTGATAATTGATCTGGGCTGTGGCCAAGATGATCAAGATTTTGCTCCAGAATCATCTGTGCAGAGTGAAGAAGCAGTTTAACCCAGGCCTTAGAACACTGTTACCCCTTTATAACACTGTAACATGTAAACATGCAGTATGTTCGAAATACAGGAAACGCCTCAGGGTGGGCAGGAAAGGATTGTGATCCCATTTTATAGATGAGAAAACTACTCTTTAAAAATTAACTGTCTAGTCCCTGGAAAAAAGACAGAGACAGAAACCAGGACGGGGACCCAGGATTTTTGACATCCAGCAAAGTGCTCTTTTCATTGTAATTTCCTGCCTCCCGTGTGACAAACAGACAACCTAAAAACTATACTTCCCACGGCCCTGGCACTAATCCTGCTACTATCTACCAGCCTGGCCTGCGAATGATCCCAAAAAGGACTAGAATGATCTGAATAACGATAATTAGTTTAAGTAAAACAAGTACTTGAATGACTTAAAATGGACATTTTTGTTATCCAGATGAAGTCTATTTGACCAAAGTCTCATACTCATCCCATACCATTGTTCTAACAGTGGTAATTAGATCATAAAAACGTTCTCTTGACTGATTCTTCCTGATGTCAATGAAAATCCACGTACAGGGTGGGGCAAAAGTAGGTTCACAGTTGTGGGAACACAAAACACAAGAGTTCATGTTTCTATTATTATTTATTAATTGGTGTATTCTTTTCCATACAAGGAATTGTAAACCTACTTTTGCCCCTCCCTATATAGAAACTCTTAAGTGCTCAAAGTAAAGCATAAAATATTTGTAATTGGCAGTATACAAAGATAGAAAGATCGAATATTTCACTGGAAAAATATCTCTGGCTTCTTTTTTTTTTTCCACTGGAAAAAACTCTCTGGATGATTAAAGGTGGCGATTTCAAGTTTGAGCGCTGTTCGTTGGCCGGGTTCAGGTGGGTTCAACTCTAGTGCCTCACACAGTCGCTGGCATGCAGTGGACCCTCAATAAACACTTGTCAAATGGACCTGCCCTGGTTTCCTCAGACCCTTATGTGGTGGGCATAGAAAATTCCACAGAAACCACTTTCGAATGTATTTCCCAAATGACATTTTTATTTTTACAACTATACAAGCAGTTTCTAGGCTTCTCTTTTTCCAAGATACTGTTTTTCTTTCCTCATTAACCTCTGTGGTCACATCAAAACATATTTCAGTTTTGAAATTGGGTAGGGGCCTTTCCTATGCATAACGTCCCCTTCTTCAGAGGAACCTCGTAGGACTTTCTTGTTTCAAACCAAGGGAAGGACACATCAGTGTTTTGCAGACACTCTTCCATTTACTGGGGAGTCTCATTGTGTCCAACTATTCAGTTTCTACTTTATTAAAACTTTTTTTTATGTTAAAATGCATTAAGCAGAATTAACTAACAGAACTTAACTTGGAATCTTTTAATTTGGGTTTTCCCAGAAGGGCAGAATAATTGCTAGCTCGGTGTCACGAAGACCTGGTAGCTGGGTCAAGATCCCAGTTTTCCCAAATAACTACCTCAGCAGTTTCCATCACTATGGGAATCAGCATCATTTCTTTCTCTACAGTAT
>VMDR010032577.1:0-11651 GCA_007922815.1 Macrotus californicus
CATGTTAGCTCACATTAACATTTGTCAAGTTAACAGAGTATTTTTTAGAGGGATGCAGAGGGGAGTTGTTGGGAGGAGGGAAAGGAAGAAGATGGACTCCCAGTCAAGATGGAAGTATACGTAAACATGTTTCACCTCCTCGAACTACCACAGAAAGAATTACAACTAGACCTTAAAACAAATAACACCTAGAACCATCAGAAAATCAAGCTGTATGGAAGTTTGACAAACAAGGATTTAAAGAAGCCACATGCATCTGGACAGGTAGGAAGGGCGGAGATGTGGAAACAGGCAAAGATGGGCAGAGAAGTGTGGGTGGATAAATAATGGGAAGGGGCCTTGGCTGGTGTGGCTCAGTGGATTGAGAACTGGCCTGTGAATTGCTGTTTTGATACCCAGTCAGGGCACATGACTCGGCTGAGGGCCAGGTCCCCAGTTGGGGGTAAGCGAGAGGTAACTGATTGATGTATCTCTCACACATTGATGTTTCTCTCCCTTCTCCCTCCCTTCCCTTCTCTCTAAAAATAAATAAATAAAATCTTTAAAAAATTCAGGAGGGATACCTTGGGAATGAGTGATCCCAGCCCCAGGCCAGATGGAGGTTCCAGTGACAGGAAGATAAATCCCCATAACTTCTGGGTGTAAAAACCAGTGAGGGTTGAGATGGCAGAAGAAACTTCTGGATTTTCAGGAAACTCTGATTAAAGGGCTGGCACAGACTTAAAATGTACATAGATCCACCCCCTCTGGGATTCAGCACCAGGGCAACAGCTGGAAGGGCCCCAGTCTCATAGGGTGAGTGCCAGGCAAACCTCCAGAAGGCAGGCAGTGGCATCGTCTCCTCTTTGAGCCTGTTCCCCAACCCCCACACAGAGCCACAAAGCAGTGAAGTGGGTTGCTTCACCCTGGTGATTATCTAAGACTCTGCCCCACATAATTTACAGGTGCCTTTTCTACAATAGGCCACACTACTAAGATAGGGAGTCAAAGCAGCTCTACCTAATATACAGAAACAAATACAAGGAGGCTGCCAAATTAAGGAGACAAAGAAATATGGCCCAAAGGAAACAACAGAACAAAACCCCACAAAAAAAAACTAAATGAAATGGAGATAACCAACCTATCAGATGCGGAGTTCAAAACACTGGTGATCAGTATGCTCAAAGAACTCATTGAGTATAGCAACAAAATAAAAAAGACCCAGGAAAAAATGAAGGTCACACTAAGTGAAATAAAGAAAAATCTACAGGAAACAAAAAGTGGAAGGGATGAAGCTGGGATTAAAATCAACAGTTTGGAACATCAGGAAGAAATAAGCATTCAACCAGAACAGCAAGAAGAAAAAAAAATTTAAAAAAAAACACGAGAGTATAAGGTGCCTCTGGGACATCTCCGAACATACCAACATCCAAATCATAGGGATGCCAGAAGGAGAAGAGGAAGAGCAAAAAATATGAAACTTATTTGAAAAAATAATGAAAGAAAACTTCCCTAATTTGGGTGAGGAAATGGACATACAAGTACAGGAAGCACAGAGAATCCCAAACAAGTTGGACCCAAAGAGGACCACACCAAGACACATCATAATTAAAATGTCAAAGTTTAAAGACAAAGAAAATCTTAGAAGCAGCAAGAGAAAATCAGCATTATCTACAAAGGGATTTCCATAAGACTGTCAGCTGATTTCTCAAAAGAAACCTTACAGGCTATATGGGATTGGCAAGAAGTATTCAAAGTGATGGAAAGTAAGGACTTACAACCTAGATTACTCTATCCAGCAAAGCTATCGTTTAGAATGGAAGGGCAGATAAAGTGCTTCCCAGACAAGGTAAAGCTAAAGAAATTCATCATTACCAAGCCATTATTACATAAAATGTTAAAGGGACTTATTTAAGAAAAAGGAAAAGATCAAAACTATGAACATTAAAATGGCAACAAATTCATAACTACCAACAACTGAATCTAAAAAAAAAAACAAAGCAAAAGAGCAGAACAGAAACAGAATCATAGATATGGAGATCATTTGGAGGGTTATCAGCTGGGAGGGGGTAGGGGAAGATTAGTGAAAAAGTTTCAAGGATTAAGAAGTACATATTGGTAGGTACAAAATAGACAAGGGGATATTACGAACAGTACAGGAAGTGGAGAAGCCAGAGAACTTAAATGCACGACCCATGGATATGAACTAAGGTTGAGGAATAGCTGGAGGGAAGGGGGGTACTGGATGGAGGGGGACAAAGGGATAAAAATTGGGACAACTGTTATAGCATAATCAATAAAAAATATATTTAAAAAAGGGTGTAAAGGATTGAGAATGCCATCAGCAAACACACAGGATATGTTAAGTGTCACATTTGCAAAAGTGTGGGAATCATTCTTGTCATCAAGCCTGTATTCATCTGCACAGGTAATATACGAAATTTCTCAGAAAATAAGGCAAAACAATTCTCTATGTTGATACATTATAGATTTAGGCAACTTGTATTCACAATCAGGTTTTCTTAAATTCTTTATGTGTCAAGTAATGTACAAAATACCTTTGTTTGAGGGGAATCTGCAGATGCTCAAAGTACAATTGGCCCAGGGAGTTTATGCTGATCACAACCTCCTTTTCAGACACCAAGTCTACCTTGAATGGGTTTGCTGTGATATGACACTTCAGATCTCCTTTTCCATCTGCCAGTACCAGAGTGCCTGCATCCCTTGAGCAAGAAATCAGCCTAGAAAAAAAGCAGGAAAGAAAAACGAATTCCTATAGGTTGCTATTCCTATGGCTCTATTCAATTCTCAATTCAAATCCATTAGTTAGTAAATCAGTATCCATGTTACATAGCATAGATAAGGCAACGGAAAGCCATAACAGAGAGCATAGGCTTTGGTGTCAGGGAGCCTGGACTGAACATAGCGCCACCATGCACTAGGTGTATAAGTTTGGGCAAGGGAATCAAATCTTCCTACTTCTCAATTTCCTCATCTGTAAAGTGGAAATAAGAAAAGCAAGAATAAATAGAATTTTTTGAGAGAATTAAATGAGATCATGCAGGGAGAGCACTAGGCACAGTGCCTGGCACATAATACGCACTAAATAATGTTAGCTATGATTACCCTGGTCCAGATAGTCAAGTAACACTGGTGCACAGAATCTAAACACTTTGCTTTTCTTTCTCATTCCAACATGTACTCAGAAACTGAGGAAATAACACAGGTTGAGTTATCGATCCCGAGTCCACAGTGAGATGGAACCAGGTCAAACTTTTATTTATCTATTTATCACCTGACTCCCCTCAGCCCCTAATCAAAGTGTAGACTGTTAGATGTTTTGGATCCCCAGAATCTATATAAGCCCAGAGGCTGCATTTATAGTCCCTAGAAGGTTTGCATTTCTTTCTTTCTTTTTAAAAAAGATTTTATTTATTTTTAGAGAGAGGGGAAGGGAGGGAGACAGAGAAATATCAATCAGTTGCCTCATGCATGCCCTCAACTGGGGACCTGGCCCACAACCCTGGCATGTGCCCTGACTGGGAATCAAACCAATGACCTTTCAGTTTTCATGCCAGCACTCAATCCACTGAGCCACACCAGCCAGGGCAGACATTTCTTTCTCTGGTGCAGAGTCGCCCTGGTAGATAGTTACAGCCTCTTCAGGGAAGGTTAGGAGGGACAGTTATTACTATATCTGTACAATATCCTTCTCTATGAAATCTAGGCCTCCCCCTCAAGCAAGATGCTTGGGTTCTAGAAACTGACTCTATTTGGAATTGTTTGAGACACACTGTCCATCAAACATAAATGGAATGCTTTTAATTATTCCATCAGGTAGGACGTAAGTCCATCTATTTCAGTTTAATAGACCCCTTGATATTATAGTTCACTGCCCTGAGGTTTAACCCATTAAAGCCCTGCTGCATGTTATGAAAACATGCCCACCTTGTCTCTAACAACTAAATGCTGCCACTTTGACTCTGTGACCTAGAGTCTCGTCATCTCCACTGAAATCAGGGAACCCGTTTTTATGGCATTATTTCCCACCATTATCTCTAGCTTAAAAAATATGTTCACACACTACAATGTTTTCCAAGTGTTCCCTCACCAATGTATTTCCAGATGAAGGGAGTATCTTCTGGATCCTCTTGGCGAACAGAATTACGGGCTAGATGAGTTGTTTGCATATAATATATCCACTTTAACATCTTTATATCACTAAGTCTATGGATGATTTCTTCTACAGTGTGTTAAGGAATTTCTGGTATCTCAGCTTCATTCTGCAGAGTTCAACATAGCTGAATACAGAATATGGGTAACCAAACAAGCAAAAACTTAGAACCACTCCCAGCTAGCATATCAAATCTAGATGTGGTCATGTCAATAAATTTAGTGTGATGTTAAAATTATATTCCTTCCTCTGGTCTAAGAATCCCTGAGAAATCATTTCCAATATTTTATATTTTGCCAATTTAAAATCTTAAAATTTTTTGGGTGAGGTGTATAAGCCTTTAATTGGCTTCCTAGGCATATAGGACTCTGAGAGTGGGTCTGGAGGCAGTGACCGGTGGTGGGGGTGAGACACAAAAAGCACTGGAACCCCCTTGCATGGTATATCTTAGGTGAGGTCAACACAGGATGTCCAAGCAAGGGAGGATCAGCTTTATCAGACAGAGAAGAGAGAGCTACTTCTGCCAAAATGGGAGGCTCAATGGAATTTTGAGGTTTGTATTCAGAGTTATCCAAATGGTGCTATTCAATTTTGAGGGGAATGCCCTAAGTTCCCAGACCTGATGAGACTGTGAATTCAACTTTATGGTCTTTTACAGCAAATCATGGAATCAAACACTATCTAATTTTCCACTACAAGGGCTGTGTAGCTACAACAGATATGAGACTTTAGAAGTCACAGGAAGCTATTCGGTTTCTGACAATGCCTTGAGCTAAGAGTTTAAAGTCCTGAGACTGCTGTTTTGTTTCTTAAGTTCTTCATAGTAGCCAGGCCGCCTGAGAGTTTTGAATTCTGTGTGACAATCATGCTATGCTATGGTCCCACCACTTGGTCTGCCAGGGTTGTACTTTCAATAGGAAATTTATTTCAGTTTACTACTGGTAGTAATTTAAGTAACTTTGCCATGGAATTATGTAGTTTATTACTATAACAGTTGTGCAAGCTTGCTAGGGCTGCCATAACAAAATACCACAGACTGGGTAGCTTAAACAACAGAAGTTTATTTTCTCACAGTTCTGGAGGCTGGAAGTCTAAGATCAAAGTGTCAGCAGTTTTGGTTCTTCTGAGACCTCTCTCCTGGTGCAGATGGCCATCTTATTGCTTTGTCCTCACACAGTCACGCCTCTGTGTTATCTGTGTCCTAATCTCCTCAAAGGACACTAGTCATTGAGATTAGAGCCACCCTCATGACCCAATTTTAACTTAACTGCCTCTCGAAAGGCCCTATATCTAAATAAGTCACATTCTGAGATGCAAGGGGTTAGAGTTTTGACACATAAGTCGGTAGGGGCACACTACTCAGCCCCTAACACTGATATCTCATCCTCTAATGATAATCAGGTCCTCACAGCCTTCAAATCCAACTGGATCAGCTAACCAACTTCATATTCCCATCCTTGACATCTTTTACTTCTACCTACTGCTGATACCAATGATTATATCAACCAAGACTCAACTGGAGATAACAGAACCAATTCTGGCTATTTTAAGCAGAGAGTCAATGACAATATGGGGGAATTAGGAGCTTACAACATCACAGAAAGGGCTGAGGTAGAAGGTCCCTGGTTGAGCGTTCAATAATGACCCCCTAGAACAGTATTGCATGACTATATGGCCCATGGAACTTCCATCCCAGCAAGAATCAGGAAGGTGGGCAACCAGAAGTCACTGTTGGCACCTACTGGGGCTGCAGGATCATGACACTGTAGCTGCAACCCAGAGATCAGAAACCATTGCACCAAGGAGTGTAGATTTAGAACCGTTCTGTAGCTGCCAGATCCATACCAGCAAAATGGAAAACTCGGTTCTGATATCAAGATACCTGTAAATGCAACTGATTGGCTGAACCTGACCGACATCAGAAACAAGCTACATGGGAATCTGGGAAATGGAGAGATGTAGTTTTTAGCTCTCTAGTTATTGCAATAGTCAAAGGCCTTCTACAAAGAGAATGGAACAGGAGTAGAGCTAATATGCCATATTTACTACACAAAGCTAGCATCACCCTGACCTCCAAACATGGCAAAGATAGCAAAGAAAAAAAGAAAACTACAGCTCTGACAAGGGGTTACTATCCAAAATATGTAAAGAACGCATACAACTCAACACCAAAACCAATTAAAAAATGGGCAGAGACCAATTAAAACCTGAACAGATACTTCTCCCAAGAAGACATACAAATGGCCAACAGATACATGAAGAGATGCTAACTATTAGGGAAATGCAAATCACGAGCTATTAGGGATATGCAAATCAAAACTACAATGAACACTACCTTACACCTGCTAGGATGATGAGACTATTATCTCAACAAGACAAGTAGTAACAAGCGTTCGTGAGATTGTGGAGAAAGAGGAACCCTCAGTCACTGCTGGTGGGAATGTAAACTGGTGCAGCCGCAATGGAAAACAGTATGAAGGTTCCTCAAAAAATGTCAGAGTTGCCACTGACCCAGTAACTCCATTTCTGGGTCTACCTGAAAAATTTGAATACACTTACGTACAAAGATATATGCAACCCTACGCTCATTGAAGCATTATTCACAATGGCCAGACGTGGAAATAAGTGAAGTGCCCTTTGACAGAGGACTAGATAAAGAAGATGTGGTACATATACAATGGAATACTACTCAGCCATAGGAAAAGATGAAATACTGCCATTTGTGACATGGATGAGGCTTGAGAATATCAAGCTTAAGTGAAATAAGTCGGACAGAAAAAGTCAAGAACCATATGATTTAACTCAGGTGCGGTACAGAAATGAAAGTAATAAACAAACGAGACAAACAAACAAAAACTCATAAACACAGACTACAGTACGGTGGTTGCCAGAGCGGGGTGAAAGGGGTAGTAAGGGTATAGGGGTCAGATACTTGGTGATGGAAGATTTGACCTGGGTGGTGGGCCTACAATGAAATATACAGATGATGTGTCATAAAAATTGTACACTTGAAATCTATGTAATTGTATTAACTCTTGTCACCCCAATAGATTTAATTAAAAAAAGGGAATGTCCCTGACCAGGCAGCTCAGTTGGTTAGAGCGTTGTCCCAACACGCCAAGGTTGCCGGTTTGGTCCCTGGTCAGGGCACGTACAAGAAGCAACCGATGAGTGCAGAAATAAGTGGAACAGCAAAGCGATGTTTCTCTCTCTCTCTCTTTCTATATCTCCCTCTTCCTCTCTCTAAAACAGATCAATAAATAAAAAATTTTAAAAAGAAAATATACACACACAAAAAAGAGAACTACAGTCTAATTTTACTTATGAACACAGACGTAAAAATATTAAATGATCTACTAGTAAAGTGAATCCTCCAGGATAGTAAAAAGTAATATATTGTGGCCCAGTGGAGATGTGTGTGTGTATTACATATACACTCATTTGCCAAACTGCAAAGCCTTGAGAACAGGTTTCTTAAAGCATATTATTTATTTATTTTTAAAGATTTTATTTATTTACTTTTAGAGAGAGGGGGAGTGAGAGAGGGAGAGAAACATGCAAGAGATACATCGATCAGTTGCCTTTCACATGCCCCCAACATGGCCCACAACCCAGGCACGTGCCGACTGGGAATTGAACCAGCAACCTTTTGATTCTCAGGCCAGCATTCAATCCACTGAGCCACACCAGCCAGGGTGAGAACAGTTTCTTTTTAATTTGTTTCCTAAATATTGGCAATATAGTAGTGGCTCAATGAATAGAAATATTTTAAATGTATGATGATTCTACCATAACTGAATTAATTTCTCCTTATAATCTATTGAGGTTTTATCTTCATGGCAATAATGGGTATTATTTTTCACAGGAAAAATCTACATAAAGCTGTAATAATGATGTAGTGAAAAATTAAAGCATCTGGCATAACCTTATACTCTTTAGTGCAATAATATGGAAAAATAAGAGAAATGAGCAGACAGAACCAAGCTCAAACATCACTGGAAAGTGTGCTGAGAAGTGATAAAGATTCTGCAAGTACAAGAAAATGCTTTAGTCCCCAAAGATTTTTTTCACCTAGACACTGATTATTAATTAATTAATCTCTGCCTCCAAGTCAAATTACATGTTAGACTTCTGAGACTTCCCTTAATTAAAAGTGAGTCGATCTAAGTATATAGATTACTGTAAGCATGGGAGTTTGGCTAGTGTATTAGATCTCTGGAGCCCTGCTGCTAATGTGAGTGAGTAAATTAAATAGCTCTTCTTCTACTTGCTCCCAAAAGTCTGGTTGATCAACTGTTTGCTTTGTGAGGAGAGCAGGGATCAAAAGCTCTGGCTGTACCCATTCGTAAGTGCTGATGAGCCAGACGGCGGGTGAAGAGAAAACGGAATGGATCACATACTAAATGGAAACTACCTCTGCAAATGACTGTAGATTTCAACAGACGAAACATGAGGTGCACACAAAATCTACTACTCAAGGTATGATACAAAAATAAATTGAGGGGGTAGTCAAGAAATCTTGGTCCTTGGCTTACCTCACAGTATTTGGCTTGCTTGTGAGGACATCGGGAACTTCATACCTGGGCTTCAGGGGAGTTTCTTCATTGATTTTAAGCCTGAAAATATTTCCCTCTATACCAGAAACTTCAGCCAAAAGAGGAACCTGGATACAGACATATGAGATTGGTTTCCACATGGTACCCCAGTGATGGTCAGTTCTACAATCATATAACAATAGCCAGAAAACCATGTTTAAATTATTCAGGCCAAACAAACTGGAGGAAAATGGCAACTTGAAGAAAAAAGCTCCCAAATCTATGTATGTACTTGCTTGGCCACTTGGATAGACCTACGGTGGAGACGAGAAACACCTTCTCTGTTCTGTGGCCAGGCAAACATACAATTGTCAGGACCAGGACCTTTAAGAGTGAAAGAGGTCTGTTAATAACTATACCCGATGACAGCTATACACTGAAACTGCTCTTGCAGAACTGGGACATATGATCACTGTGCCTCTGACAGATGTCTTGAGAATGAGAGTTAGCTGTTAAAACTAGAGTAACCGGATTCCAGCTGAATGGAAGATGAAGGGGAACAACTCAGAGTAGAAAAGATTAGAGTGAACCGGAGGTTCTTGGGGCTCTCTAGCGTAGACAAATGAGGCTTGTTGCACTAAAATCAAGGCACTTCCGGTGCACCTGGGCAAATGGGAAGTTTCTCAAGAGGCTGGGGAACTTGTGTAAAATTCTGCTTACAGTGGGAAATGGGATCAACATAGAATTATAAAGAGAATACAGAATTTGAAAAATAAAACACAAAACAACAAAACCTGAGAGCACAAGGGGCTGGATTCAGGTTATAAAATGAGATATCTAAATTGGAGAAATATTTTAAGACTATGGTTTTCAACTGGTGTGCCATGACACCTGGGTGGGTTGCAAATCCTTCATCAGGTGTGATGCCAAATTCTGGTTACAACTGGGGGCATCTACTGTTATGGTAATGTCTGTGAAATGAAAGGCTAAGCTGGGTAGGCTGTGACACGGCACAGAGTGGGCACACGTGGTGTAAGTAAGGGACAGGAAGCAGGAGAATATCAAAGCAGCACCAAAAAACGCGATGTTACTGGAACTTGTTTTTGGGAATATAGTAAAGTATATTCAGTGACATGACACTGAAGAGTGACACGGTGAGTAGTGCGGTGGCAGTGACAGTGTCTGTTTTTACAGACATTTTAAAGACAGGGTTATGATGTAATAGTGACCATACCATAATTATTTTTCCCAGATTTACTGAAATGTCATTGGTATATAATACTGGGTACGTTTGCGTGTGACGCGTTGATTCGATACACTTACATGTCGCAAACGATCACCACCGCGGCCTTGCCTAACAACACCTGTGTCACGTCTCACATACCATTTCCTTTTTGTGGTGAGAACATTCAAGACCTGCTCTTGGAAACTTTTAAGTGTAAAATAGAGTATTATTAACTATAATCACTATATTACTGTACATTAGATCTCCAGAAGTTATTCATCTTATAGTTTGAAGTCTGTAGTCTTTGATAAATTACCTCCCCTTTCCCCCCTACCCCAATCATATTGTAATTACTGCTTACATTTAATGTTCTTTTGTGTATTTGAATGATCAATACTTAAGTGCCATCAGAATTCTAAGTTTGAAAGTATCCAAAGCTAAAGTCATGTTAGATTACATATCCCCTCCCAAATTAGATGTGTATTTCCACTGTTCTCTCAAATTCAATTCAACTAACGTTTATTTAGCATCTAATACTGTGATGTGCTATTTGTTGTAAAAAGGAAGGCTATACTCTTAGGGAGATTGCAATTTAGAGGAGGCAAAACATACACAGTAAACATAAAGCATTTTATGCTGAGACAGAGGGCAAGGACAGTGCTGTGGGATAACAAGGTGGGGGAATATTAATGATGACTAGAAGGAGAGGGTTCTGGGACCTCTCTCTGGAGGAAGAGGGATTTGAGCAGGGCCTTCAGGGACTTTGGGTAGGCAAAATCATGCTAAGCAGGGGGTACATAGGTTGTCCGTCTACATATGATTAACAAATTGCATCTAGTTTATGCACTCAGAGATCTTCCCAATTTTAGTAAAATCGCTTTCTTTAAAAATATTGTTTTTTAAAACCAAAGACTGGTCTGTATGTTCTTGAGGCTGAACCCCAGGAAAGAACCCTAACTGCATGAGAGGAGGCAGCAGGAACTCTGCTTTGAACATAATGACTTCATGCAGCCAAACATATGGAGCAGAGTCCAAAGCCCCATTCTGCTGTCATTTTCACTTAATTAAGCAAGCTAATTTTTTCAATTAGGTAACCTTTTTCAAGGTCAATATCTAGATTCATTCTAATTTCACACCAACATAGCTTCATGTTTCAAGCACATAATTTTCTTAGACCTTAGTATACATTTGCTCCTATGACCTGGCTCATGCAGTTTTTAGTGTCTTAAAACAATAGTTTCTAAACAGCAGTGGACTCTTAGAAGTCCACTAAGTAAAGCTACTTGGGTTGAAGGCAGGGGGGAGTAGCTCACCACCCCTGCCGTTAAGCCCCCTCCCCTCCCTGCACCGAACCCTGTGACACCTGCCTGGAACCCTCAGGGTGCTGGGGACGACAGTTATAAACACTTCCCCGGGGTTCTTAACCAGAACCCAGTAGCCCAGTTCTTTGATCAGAACCTTGCTCTGTCAAAAGGTCTGGACATGAAAGTTACATCCTTCTATCTAAAACATTAAGAACTTCTAGGTATTCCTTTTCTTCTCTAGAGACCTGTTTGGACATTTATTAAATAATATACAAATAAGGTATTCATTCTCTTCCTCCTATTAGTGATGACTGGAAATGATAATGAAAAATTATGTTAAGAAGATAAGTCACAGAAGTTAAATCACTTAAACTAAGAATTATTTAGTGTTAATACTTAGGTAATAGTAGCAGTTACACTCAAACTGCAGCAAG
>VMDR010032578.1:0-11661 GCA_007922815.1 Macrotus californicus
CGTATCACAATCCCAGAAGCATTGCCTTGTTAACCCAGTTCCTTAGAATATTTATGTAATTAGTTAACATCATTCAAACTTAAAAAATAAAAAAGGGCTGTTTTAACGCCCCCCCCCCCAAGTTACAAACTAACAGGAGTATTTGGCAGCATTCTAGCTACCTTTGATTTTCTTCAGCCAAAGGAAATATCAAAGATCTGGTTGCCTGGAGAAGAATAAAGTTATACTATTCATATTTAGAAGGCAGCATTCAGTTTCCATGGCCATCCATGGCTTGTTAAGTAACTCTGGGTCTTATGCCACTGAGAGATAGCTCGAATTGCCTGTCAGGAGATGATTGGACAGCCTTGTAAACTCAGAATGACTTCTCAAACCCTGCTAGGTCTTCCCAGCGATGTGCTTTCCTCTGCGCTGCAGCCCTGGGAGTCATGTCAGCCCAAGGTGAGCCTTTCAGGTGCTGCCCTTTGTCCCCATTTGGAGAGAAAGGTGCAGACTTAGACACTGGACTGGTTTGGGGGTTGGGGGTTCTGGGAACAGAAAGGCCGCTTGTTCTAATTAAAGACAATAAGCAGCCCTGCGAGGAGCTGTCCTCTAGCCTGAGCTTGAGGCAGAAAGGGTCTGTCTCACCTCAGTAGTTAAGTTTTTATGAGCTGGCTGGTGGAGTGAGAAGCAGAAACCTGCAGGTAGCGCTGGGCTCAGGTGAGACTGGGCTGGTGGTTAAGTCGAAGCAGGTGCAGCTGCAGTCCCCCTTTGCCTCCCAATTCCCTGGTCTCCTGTGTTCTGTGCTTGACTCCGAGCACTTTGATTCTAACTTTGCTTGCTAGATGGCGCTCGGTGTCTCAGGACCTACATTTCAGAATTAAAGCTGCTTTTTAGCACAGTTGTTCTCAACTAGTTGTGAGCATTTGATTAGCACAGTGCTGGTAATATTATTATTGCCCTTGTTTTTGTCGTCCTTGTTCACTTTTTGATGAAGGTTGAATCCAAGTGGGAGCTGCCCACCTTAATCCATTTAATAAAATTTAGTGAATAGTAAATCCGTATAGTAAAGTTCAGTGAAACTGCACCTGAATTGGGGGCACATTTATGGCTCAATTACTCATTCTGATACATTTTAAAGCACGTTAGTAACTTCTCCTCCAGTAATCTGATTGAGGTTTTCAGGAAGAAGATAAATCAGCAGGTCCAGATGGTTATTTACAATCCTTGAGGTTGACCACCAGAGTCCACCTCCTGCTCCCACGACTACTGCCCATTCCTATCTCAGGATGAATTAAGCTGATTGTAGGGAACTTATTACTTTCATTTATTATTATGGTATATAATTAATTGATTCTAAAATTATTATAATTTGTTTAAAGCCCAAATACTAAAATTTCTGTCCACAAAGAGATGTGTTTTAATATTAGTAATACAAGCCACCACAAAGCTTGTTTCACATGAAGGATGATTTGTGGATTCTGATGTATATTTACTTTAATCACTAGGTGATTCTTCGCAGATATTCAAGAGACTTTTTTTTGCACTCCTTTGTGTTGAAGCACAATGAGGCAGAAAATCAATAGTTCTAAGTTTCTGATGAAAAAAAATTAAGATGAGCCCAAAGGACCTGTGTATTGTTTTGTCCAATGAAGATGTCATTTTCACAGCACCCAGCACTCTCCTACCACTGTGTGTCCCTTAAGAAGAGGTTGCAGGTGAGGAAGGCAGAAGAAAGGAAAAAAAAAAAAAGAAAGGAAAACCTCTATATAGACATTTTACAAACACTTTAACAAAAGAGAGTTTAACTTGTTACTTGCTTTTAGGATTTAGAAAACCAATTTGTATAGATATGTTCCACCTTTGGGAAAATCAATAACACTCAGAGCTGAGTGGTTTGGAAACCTTTTGTCAAACTTGACTGCTTTGGTGAGGAGCCCCACAAAGTCTCTCTCTAGGTGTTAGGCTGAAACTAGCAGGCGCTGAAAACCTAAAGCGGAAAATTTACAACTTGATCAGCCTCAGCCACACACCAAAAAACCTGCTACTGGTGCAAACATATGTTCCAGATTAAGTTAAGCAAATGGCTCTCGTTTTCTCAGGGTTGAAAGTTGATCATGAAAATTCAAATTTGAATGAGTTGTGCTTCCAGTGGATCAGCGGATCCTCAATGGCTTATAAAGTCCTCCCAACCCTTAAGAGATTTCACATAGTTTATTACCTTCTTGAGAGCCTAGTTTAGAAGCTCCTGCAAATTTAAGCCAAGCAGGTATTACTTTCTGGGAACACATAGAGTTTTAAAGGTGGCTAAGTTAAAAACTAGGTGTGTTCTTCCCTCTACTGTTAAACTGGTAGATAGCTAATGTGTAACTCGCTTGTTGGAATGCTTTGTCTATTTCCTCACATACGTACTAACTTTAAAAAGCAGAAATTAAATGGTTGAATTTATTTTAAAGTTCCTCTGAAGTTTGGTTTGCTAGAGAAATAGGAAATTTTTTCTTACAGCATGAGATAAAGGAATGTACCCAAAGCCTCTACTAATATCGAGGAAAGACTGAAATCATACTTTTTCTTTTAATGGAGGTAACTGTCCTTTGCAACCTCCCTGTGGTCATCCAGCCATTTCCCAACTCAATTATTTGAAGAGTCTGGCTACTAAGATGTCTTATTAGAAAGTTGAGAATTAACTCCTGAGTCTGCAAGATAGCTAGCCCCCTGGGTAAGTTGCAGAGGGTGGAGCAAGGCATCAGACACCTTTGGTCCCTTTCTACATAATTGCACAGTCTGGTTCCTTCCTTCTCTTACCTCCCTGTACCATCCTGCAGATTTTAACCAATGTTGTCATGTTGAAATTTGGTCGTTATTGTTTACATTTCTCCCTTTCCCAAGGGGTCTTGGCAAGTGTTTAAGAGATTATTGATTTCCAAGAAACCAAATAAGAAGTCTGTTCTTTTATAACATATGAAATACACACTTTTAAAAAAACTAAATAGGCAGTGTATATTTGTCATTGACAACCAAGAAAGAGACAAGGAAACTTATTTTAAAAGACTTTGAAGGGGGAAATGGATAGAACCACTGCAATCCTCTAGAAAACGAAAGTTGGAATGAAAGAAAAAGCTTGATGAAAGGGGGGAATTGCTACTCATGCTGTAAAACGGTTTGGACTTTCATTGAGCACACGCAGGTGGTGAGCAAACATAGCTGGAGACGCTCTTTTGGGGAGTAGGGGACCTAATCAGTATCACTCAATGTTTTGATTTTTAAAAAGTGAACTTCTTTTACTTCTTTTCTGCATATTTTTCTCTGCCAAGATGGCCCTGAAATACCCACAAAGGTTTGGGAAGTTCTGATTTACTTAGAATACCTCAGAAAAGTCATTCTGGAACTATGTCAAAAATACACTTTCTTTTTAGTAAGAAATTCCTGATTATTTAAATAGAGATTTTAGTTACTCCATCCCCCAGGTCATAAGGAAAATCCTCAAATAAGAGATTCCCCTAAACCCAGACTGAGGGAACAAATGTTAGGCACCCAGAAGTTCAGTAACTTCTATGTATTGCACCCAGTATAGCCACAAATCCCCTGCACAGTCCAAGAAAACTCCACCTCCTTCTGCACACCTGATTCCCTTTTTATTGCTCCTGAACCTCGGGAAGGTGAGAATGAAATACATCATTTATCCAAACATGGAAGCTCGGTTCATGTATCAAGTTCCTGAAAATTTTACCAGCAAAAGGCATGCAAACTTTAGGGAGATATTTAAGTTGGGGGTTCGGCTCCTGGGAGGTGAACCCCAGTCAAGAATATATGAATTTCCAAGTCACTATTATTCAACAGGTCTCCTTGGCCAAACTGCCTCCACGTGAGTTCTACCCAGCTTTCGTGGAGGGTAGTGCCACTCGCTTAAACAGCTCCCGCACGGCCGAGTTTCTCTAGTAGCACCGACTGGGCTTACTATTTGGGCTAAAAAACTGCTGTGACCACAAGAGTGACCAAACTATGAGGAAAAACTACCTTTGGGGAAAAAGTCAGCAGTGACGTTGCACCGTAAAAAGGGGGCAAAAACTTTGCGTGAGCAGCATGGTATGAGAAAGACTAAATTGTTAACCTGTGAAGTATTTAGTAAAATAGTTGTATAATATGTCTTAAGATATATAATACAGTATTTTGAAGCTAAATTGCTAAACTAAGACAACACAAAAATATTTCATTGTAATATTATGTGAAATCAAGAATAATTTTATCCTGAAATAGTTATAGCCCATATTACTATACAAAAGCAATTTTGAAATCGGTTTATTAGGCTATTTTATAGGAAAGAAACCCCTTCATTTATGATACTAGGGTTCTCTCTCTTTTTTCACTTTCCCGGTGTTTTCTTGTAAAGTTTGGATTAAGTTGGTTTGAAACTATTTTTGTACAATTGATATTGAGTGAAAATTTGTTTCTGGCCATCTCACCTACTCTAAACGTAATATTTTCGTCTTCAAAGTCAGTTCCAGAGAGTAGATGACTAGAATAGGGTTCCAGTGAGAGGGAACAGATTTCACTCAAAGCCCAAAAGTGAGGCGAGTTTCAGTCAAGTAAGGTGTAATTTGAAAGCTTTAAAAACTAGTCTTGTCTTAGGAATGGTGACTTAAGTGTTTCCAGGGAGACCATGAAGTGAAAAAGATAACACACGGCAGTGATCTTCCTTTACTGTACTTTGCTTAGCGCAACGGTTAAAAAGAAAGCCAAACAGGGAGACGCGTCGAAATTTGGAGGCTGGAGTGGGGGTCTGCAAGCAGGAGAAGAGGTAGTGGTGGGTACCGAGCCAGACGGCCCCCTCCTTAGTGCTGTCAGATAAGTTGCTGCCAGGCTTTTTAGCGGCAGCCCGCCGGCTCCCGCTGCACAGCTCCCTCCCTCGGGGCGGTAATTAACCGGTACCTGGGCGCACAGCCCCGTCCGACAGCTCTGGCCCCGGGCAACGCGAGGGGACAAGGGTCGGGTGGGTCTGGACGCCCATCTCCTGGAACACAGGTCTCCCGTGGCTGAGATCATCAGCCCAGGGAGAACGCGCTCATAATACAGACCTCCTAAACTGGAGCCAGTGGAGATTTCGCCAGCTACGGAATGGTGTGAAAAGTTGGCCAAAGAAAGTTGTGGCGGTAAGACTTCTCCCACAAAAATGACGGAGAGTGGCGCTGCTTTCATCATAAAGTAGATGCAAATTCGGGGAGCAGGCAAATGGCGTGTCAACTCTGGGGCACTGTTAACACCGGGCTTGCAGCGAGCAAGACACCACCCACAAAGTGCACATTTTAAAAACCCGTTGTCGCCTTGGGTCCAGATCCTAAGATTTCAAGAGCTAGTTTCCTATGGTGAGGGAGTGGTGGGAGAGAGCAATCAGGCGACTGCCAGACTTCGGGGTTCTGGCGGAGGGGAGAGGGAAGGGGGCGCGCTGAGCGCTGTCCATGGTGCTGGGAAGAACGCGGCTTCATTCCACCGGAACCAGAGTTCAGGTGTAAAGAGGGGAAGAGAAACCAACAACTCCTGCGGTTGAGGATTATTTTTCTCCCCGCGAATGTGGAAAATACGCATGTGGATGTACGATTTAAGCTGTACTCTTGGAGGGTTCTACTCTATTTCTCAGCCTGTACTGCTTCGGCAGACAACAGCATTAACTGGTCATTTATAGGATGGTTTCTTCAAGTGTTCCGTTTTTTCAAAGTAACGAAACCATCAATACTTGATGTAAAAGTAAAGAGGAAGGCAGAAAGAAAAAGGGTGATGTGATCCCTTAACCGTATCCAAAGGCACTTAGCTATTTCCAGATCTGATAGGATATAAAAGCATAGCATGACTTAGCATGAGTTTATTAAGAAATTATTAAAACTATATAGATTCAATTTTATTTAACTAATTCTCCAAACTCCATGCTGGTCAAATGCTGCAATTGTATGTTTTTCAGCAAGAATTGAAGGAGTGATTTACCTACTGTGTGTGTGTAAATTTGAAATGGCTAAGACTTGTCAGTTCTAAAATGGTACTCTAACAATTGCAATCTATAAAAAATATCTTGATTTCTTAAAAGACAGGTGACCAGAAACAAAGCAGGATACAGACAGAAATTATTTCAAAATTTGGATAAAGAACTAAAGAGAAACATAGCCTACCTAGTAGATGAATCACTTTAAAAATATTTTCATACATGTGTAAAACACATGCTCTTACAAAAGTGTGTGTATATATACAGATATATACACATATATGACAAAATTTCAGGTAGAGTACTATGTTTGGTTAAACCAGAAATGTGAAAAACAGAAAAAAAATGATCTTAATTGTGTTCCTCGTGGAAACTTTAGCCTCGGTAACTTGTGTCTGTGTGACGATGAAGAAGGGAGAGAGAGGACAAGGATGCAAGCAGCTGACACAATGATCAGCAGCAACTGACAGCACCTCATATGATATTTGATATCAAGCACTAGATCAATATTTGTGAGCTCAATGCAATTTTAATAAATTTCTTTCAAAGCAGTATGAAAGCCAAATTGTGACACTCTGTGCTAGGGCTATTTATAGAGCTGGTTATTCCAGGGGATAATATTAAGTAATTTACTGAGGCAAAGCAAAAGCAAAAAAGAAATTTAACAAAACACACAACCCCCCCCTCAAAAAAAAAACCCCAAACCACCATAACAAACCATTACTATTTCTTGAGTTGATAAATCCTGATTAAGTATCCAGGGAAGGTATAACCATTTATTGGGAAAAACATTTATTTATGATTAAAAATAAAGAAAATAAACCTTTGGAAAAATTATTTGGAGGTACATGAAAATGAACTGGATCAGAGATACCTTTTTCAGATACAATGTATTTAGGTGGCACTTGAGCCAAAATAAATGAAAATGAGAAAAAGAGAAAACCCAGGCCTTTCAGACATAGGGTCAATCCCTTCATGTGTGGAATTTGGTTGGAAATAACAGATTTTTCTGTGTCCCAAGCAGAGTAGAAAACTGAGAGCCTTATTTGAAACTCCTAGCCAGGTTCTCACAAAGGTCAAATAGAGAAAAGTAATTAGGTATACGTACTGTCCATTACTTTCAAGAGTTTATACCTTAAAAAATGAAAGGCAAATTCAACTAACTCAGAGGCACATAGATCCTCAATCTATAAACCTTTAAACAGTAACCTAGGAGGCTTTACTGTTTACTTTGTCTTTATTGCCAGTCAGACAGTACTAGCATTAATTCATTTGCTTGCCACTCATTTTGTTTGATAAAAATGCTAACCTTGTACTTATTTGTTTTTACAGATTCAATTTTGAGAAATTTTCACCATGAAGAATCCAAGATCTTCAGTCCAAACAGCAATTTCTGGGGAGGTAGACGATGGGGGTAGCCCAAGAGGGAGTATAACTAGGTGAACATTTCAGTAAGAAGGTGAGATGTGGTGACAGTGGATACTGTTCCTGAGAAGCGGATAGTTAAGTTTTTAGACTAAAAGAGGAAAAAAGTCTTTCATTTATGATTCAATTTAAATTAAAAACTTGAGAGAATTGATTTCTTTTTCACTTGAAATATTTTAGGAAACTTGATACCTGACCTAAAGACTCTTATCCTTCTTTAAGATAGAGAATAAAGTGTTTCAAAACTACGCAATTCCTCAACTTTTCCCCTCAAAGTTTTTTTTCTAACATTTTTTCCTGATGATAGTATAATGTCTGATAAACTGTTAATATACTATTACAAACAGATCATTTCAAATAAAAGGCATTTTATTATATGCTTCTAAATGAAACTCATACCTAAGTCCATGTGCAGTAGAATTAAATCATGCACCTAGCATATTCAACAGCCTAAGTAAAGTCATACTTTCAAGGATTTTAATAACTTCATAACAAACAGTCACTCTCTGCATGTGTCTCGATGCTCCATTGTATTTCAAGTCTGGCAGATTGCCTACAAACTAAAGACACCAACAGTTTAAATCAATTTCTTTGAATGAAATAAAGCCACTTTACACACAAATACACATTAGATGCAAAGAGAATTTACTGATGCAAATAAACTTGAGGCATTAAAAATATTTATTTCAATGCCTTGCAGAGTTTGAACATGAAAAATTTACTTAAAAAGAAAATAAGCTTACAAACAACCCTGGTGACCAATGTTGAGTACCTACTATGTTACAGGCACTGAAAAGACATGCATATACTGTATATGTTGTCTATTTCTGGTGAAATGGGCACATGTACCTCATGGGTGAATATGTATATGTGTGTATGTGTGATGCCACACACACACATATACATATTTTTCTATTTGGTCTTTAAAAAAACCCCTCAGTTATTTCAAAGAAAGAAATGAACTTTATATTTAATTATAGTTAATTCAGACTTTATTTTGGCTTATAATTTGACCAGTAATTTTCTTCCTCATAACATGAAGGACAGACAGTACTTAGAATTTGTAAGTTTAGTATTCTAAAAATGCTGGTCCTCTTAAGACACTTTGAAGTAATGCTAGTGAGTCTAAGATCCAGATCTACATGTTAATCTCTAGTTTTGCCTTCAAACAGAATTCAGTTACAAAGAACTTGGAAAGATTTTGAATCTATTCAGGAGAGGAAAACTCTTTAATTTTCTGAGGAGTAAAAACTCCCCAAGAAACTTCATATAGCTTCTTAGATTTTGCTTAGCATACGTGATAAAACATTGATTGTTGCAGTTTGGTGACCCATGAAATTTGGGGGTTAGTTTTCTCTTCAGACCAGAGCATATAATTATGCAAATAAAGAGCTGTCACTGATCTAGTGAAATACTCACAAACACATGCACTCTGAAATTGGACAGAAAAGTGAAAATGGTTGGTGATGTGATGGTGCCATGGTTTGTTTTCCTGCCAAGTTTCAATCCAAGTTCATTATTCAAATTGTAAACTTTAAAAAGAGACATATTCTTAGGGTGTTGGTTGTCTTTTCATTTCACATTCTTTGTATTGGTACTGCAGGCTGGCTACAAAGTACAGTTCAACATTATTTTACCTATGACAGTCTCCCATATTGCCGGATGTAATAGCCAAGGGAGAAAAAGCTGAATGATCTGGAAAGATGCAGAACCTTTCTAGATTTCTTCCTAGAAATATGTTTCATGTCTGTTTCAAACAGAACTCAACTCCAACAATATAAAAATATAGTGAAAGACTTTTGACAAATCTCAAGGTAAAGGAATGGGAAAAGTGGCTTGGAAGGCCTCATGGGTTAAGTCAAATTTCCATTTTCAAGCTTTTTACATTCAAAGGGAAAATACTGCTCACTGCATGATATCCACTTAATGGTCAAACTTTGAGAACAATTTTCTCCTACCTAGCAATTAAAGCCCACTATATAATATTTGGTGACTTTAACCTTTATGGTTCATTTACAATTACCACTCCTCTAAAACCTTTGTGCTAAGAATTAACAAGAGTTCTTCAATCTAACCATGCTCTTTGGCATCGAGGTCTCCCAATTCCAGTTACCATCACACAGGCCGGTGCATAATTTCAGATGTCATGGAGAGTCCCACTGATGAAATCTGAGGAGGCTCATGTCAGACCACTGACTGCTAAAGACATCACTACATGAAAGATCAGTGGTGTGAAACTTTAAAAACATGGATCCAAATGAATCAATTAAATCAACATTCATCCCTCCTAAGTGTGAGGTTTAAAACTATCATTGTTGCTTTTTTTTTTAACCCTACATAGATTTGGAGATAAACGCTGGAATGCTTTGATGGCTACTTCTATTCTTGAATCTCCGTTGATCGACTTTGTGCTATTTCTCTCTTTTCAACATCTTCCACTTGGTGTACATTCTTTACTCTTAGTACAGTGCATGACAGTTGCAATGCTTTAAATCTAAAACCGTCTAACAAAGCTGACGCTTTAGGTAGGGTAGCTTTAAGCTCTGTGAAGTGTTGATTAAAAACCCTTTCCCAGACTCAAACTGATCTTTTTGGAGATTAATAGAATATTAGATAAAAGGAAGACCAACAATTCAAGAGACTCCCACTCGGTCACTCTATACAAGGAAGGAAGGAAGGAAAGTATTCAATTTTTGAAAGGGAGTACCTCCTGGAGTCTTTTATTTTATATTATTACAGTGCCTAATAAGTAATCATAAAATAACCACCACTATTGTCCCCTCCCTTTTTGTGGCCACCCATATTTCAAAGATGAGAATGTCTCACATTTATTTAAAGACATTTTTTTTCTCTATAGAGGAACAGGGAAAGTTTTGGAGAAATTTTTAGACTTTCTGTAATAGTAATCTTTCTTAATGAATCAGGGTTACAGACAACAAAATGAACCTGTCAGTTTTCAGTTACAAACTATGATTATGACAAGAGACACACACGTGTTTGGACTGAAACTCCAGATAATCCAGAGAAACATAAAAAAAAATCTAACTTATTAGCACTGATAATATAGTTAACATATTTTGTCACACTCTCGGAGGAGTTATAAGTTTTAAAGAAGGAAAAGCTGTAAAATAAATGTAAACAAACTATTTTCAGATTAGACTCCGTATAATACATCAGGGACTTATACAGGGATTTGGGAACAATTTAATCTCAGCAGACTCTATTTGGAAAACACAGTTGTTTACTGTATACTACAGCATATTTTATAAAGTGATAGTTTAACAATGCATTCAAATTTTCTTGTAGCTAAGGAGATATTTTATATATTAAAAACAAATGTGTTAAAAAATGGTAGCTTTGTGAAAGGCCCAAGCAAAACAGTGACTCAGCTAGAGTCAGGGTATTGCCTCACAGCAACAGTAATAGTAATAATACGCAGCTAAAGGTTTAAAATATTGATGAGTGATATCCTATCATTCTTTTTAAGTTTCTGCTTTTATTAACATCTATACATGAATAAATAAACCTCTGAATAAGAATAACACACCACTGCTTGTTGGGAAAATTGTTTTTATTTTAAAATGATAAACAGAAATATATAATATATAAGAAACTCCTGTGCTTTACTTTTACATTTTTTGGTATAAACAATAATGTAATCCAGGTTGAAGCACAAGGCAGAAACTTGAGAACAATTATTACAAGTAGATTCTCTTGCCCTCCCCCCTTCAAATATCCATAAAAACTTTTAATGGCTGCATGGTTAGGTACCTTTAGAATGCTCCAAAGCCAATACCTGGCTTTTAAGTTTTAACAGGATGATTTTGAATCTTAGATTTAGCAACAATTCTTTGCTCCCCATTCCACTTGCTTGAGCATATAATTAAAAAGAAAACCTACATCCTAACTTCAGACCTCTACTCTTCTAAAAACTTGTCTAAAGAAACCAAATTAGGGAGAAGATCAGAGCAAAAATATTAACACTTGTCGCTTCCAAGCAGGCGGGCTTCCACCAACTGATCACTGTTACTTCAGGAAAATTGAGGTGAAGGACAGTATTACATTTATATCAACAGACCCATAATCAACAGGTTAAAAAAAATCCTACATTACAAGGAATCTTATCAGTTACCAGTTGGAGGTCTGGGATGGTTTGCCTAATTCTCTCCGGGTGGTTACAGCTCAGATCCACAAGTAGAAATTACATTTACACAACTTAAGTTTGCAAATAGCCCTACAGATAGTTAAATAAGGCCTAACAACCTAGTAGTTTTAAAGTATTAAAG
>VMDR010032579.1:0-11661 GCA_007922815.1 Macrotus californicus
TTATCTGGCCTCTAGAGATCATTCTTTTGAAATATCAATCTAGTTTTTTAAGGAATAAGTTAATTTTTCTAAATCTAGATAATTTTAACTTGTATGATATACTTCCATAAACATATAAATCATTTAAGTTTTTAATTTTAGAACATTCGATATTGATGCAACAAACAGTTCTTAAAAATTAAGCTTGTTCTAAGTGACTGTAATTAGTACTTTCTTTATATGAATGATTTCATGGTTTAATATTATATAAACATTAACCATAATGCCTTGAAATAATCATATTTATTAGAATTTATCTTTTTTCTCATTAAAATACATAATAATTAATAATAACATTGTATATAATACAGTGGAAGTAAAGCAGAACACATGGGGCAGAACTAACTTCATCACTAGTAATTTCATACACTTGAAGGTGAAAAGCTTTTCTTTAGAGAAGTTATTGTAGATCACTACTTTTAGCTCATATGCATAAATTAAACATGTATTTGATTCCAGTAGATTATGTTATGGCACCAGTGAAACTCCATGAAACTTCAGATATTTTTTAAATGTAGTAAAATTTCCATGGTTCGCATGGAGGAAGAAATTAAGTGAGATGCCCATAGCATTAAAAACAGGAAGGAAAATGAAAGAAAGAAAGAAAGAAAGAAAGAAAGAAAGAAAGAAAGAAAGAAAGAAAGAAAGAAAGAAAGAAAGAAAGCCTCCTGTTTTAAAAGTAAAAGGTGTTTAAAAATATGGCCCAATAGTTATTTGCAATTTGCATTTCCTATTCTCTTTTTTGGTACGCTCTCTCCGCAGATACCAGAATGGCTCGCTCCTCACTTCAAAGTTCTGCTTGTCATTTCTCAGTGAAAGCTGCCTGGGCCTGCTCCCTCTTCCCAACCCAACTCTTCCTCCCTCCCCATGCCTGTGCCCTGGTTGAATTTTCTCCTTTAATACTTTACACCACCTGACAGAATTATTTCACTTATTTTCTTATACACTCTCTCAGGGGCTGTCTTCTCCTCCCCAGGCACTATCAGCACCTAACAACAGGGGACTGTTACCTGTTTTATGTCCTGCATGATTCCTAGTGTCTACATAGTACCTGGCTTGTGATAGTTGTTTAATAATGGTTAAATGAGTAAATGAATCAAAATTGGGGCAGATAAGAATACTATGGGTATTATATGATACATTATGTAAGTATAGGATTAGTATAAATATGAGATGTCAATCCTAAGTCTTTTTCATTGAAGTGCATTTAAAAGAGAGAAAAATATAAAAGATGTATATCCTCCCTTTATTATCTTCCAGCCTATCTTTCTCTTCAAGGCAATTTCTACCATCAGCATTTATAAATACCAGGTTTGTTTTTACTTATTTATTTTTAAGGGTTTCTATTTTGACCAAAATTTGTGGTGGTAGGTCTACAGTCACAATATCAGGTTTCATAGTTAGTTGACTGGCCTCTGTTGACTAACAGAAATATTTTGGGTATAGAGGAGGTTTTTCCACATTAACTATTAACATTATGCAGCTATTAAAAACTAACATTTCAGGCCCAATAGTTCCTACAGGACTATACTGTATCCTTTAGGACATTTACCAGGGTGCCTGTTTTGCACACTATTATGTGAGTAGCAACTCTCTCTACCCAGCACTTGCGGCAATTAAAACATCTTCAGACAGTGCCAAATGTTCCCTGATGGACAAAATCGTCTTGGGTTGAAAATTCTAACTTTGAAGTTAGACTTACATTAGAGACCCAGGTCTAACTTTGGAAAACTCACATTGTTTTCAGTGATAATGTTGCTGTTACAATATCTCCTTTGCATGGTTACTGTGTCTGTTAACTATTGTTAACTATATTCACTAACAAATATTAACATATCTAGACCTAGCTATTTTCAATTAAAATACATTTTGGATAGCAGTACAAATCAATATACAGACTTGCAAAAATTTTGGTAGCTGCATAACATTTTATCATACACAGATTTTGTACTTAACTTGGCTAGTCAGTCCTTCATAATAGACGTGTATGTTTTTCTCCAGACTTTTCTAATTTCAAGAACCACTTTAAAATATATTCTTGCATACATCTCAGTACACATACATCTTCGAGTAACTATATCTGCAGGACAAATTGGTAGAAGAAGCACTGGTTTTGGAGTCTGAGATTCATGGTGCAGAAAGCTTGCTACACTGCTAACTGTGTATGTAACCCTGGGCACTGGATTTAGGCTAGCTGCACCTCGGCTGGAGCCACGAAAGTGAGCAGAGCATTCACGGTGCCTCTCTCAAGGGATTGCTGTGAGAACTGTATGAGTTAAGATTTGTAAGTTTACCAGGAGAATGCTTTATTTATTTAGATGATCAATTATTATTATTAAAGAGACTAATGCTGATAGGCCCAGCTGGGAGAGACTAACTTTAAAAGCTTAAAACATTCAAAACAGCAAAATTTTTCTTTTGTTTTGGAATTGTCACTTGTGCGTACTTACGGGTATATTTTTTTTCCTACTCCATTAATCTGCTTAGTTCCTTTGAGAGCAAACATGATCCAATACAACCCTGTTTTTTTGTATTTCTCTCTCTCTCTATATATATATATATGCATACAAAATTTGTGCCAGAAATAATGACTATATCTTATACATTAATCTTATTATTCATTTTCTTTCCTTTTTAATTCACATTCTTATTTTTAAGTGTTTTCTTTTAATATTTACACAGTCATTCCTTAATATCCACAGTGCCAATTGGTTCCAGGATGCCCCAAAGGAAACTAGAGTCTGTGGATGCTGGAGTCCCTCATATAAAACAGTGTGATATGTACACAACCTATACTTGCACATAGGCTACAGCAGGGTGTGTCCACACACCACTCCATTCATGTGAGTTCAGTGTCACGCTCAGTAGCAAGTTCAAGTTTTGCTTTTTGAAATTTTCTGGGATTTAAAAAAAAATTTTGACCTGCAGTTGACTGAATTTGTGGATGTGAAACCCACTGGTATGGAAAGCCCACTATATTTAAATTCTACAATATATTCATGTTTCTGGTTGTAATCATTCTACACAAACATGTTCCCAACCTGATTGAAAAGATGCAACTTGATTGCTGTCGCAGATATTTTCTGTGCAGATGATCATCGTTTTATTTATTCATCCATTTTCCTATTATTTATTGAAATGTGCTCAGTGTGAAGCACCTTGCTGTGTGTCATGAATGCTGCCTGTATGAATAAAATGTGATTCCTAATTGTGGAGAGCTGAAACATGCCCATGCACTAGAAAGACAAAAAGAATTCTATTGCATTAAGAATATACAAAAAAAGTTCAGAGGAGGGAAAAAAATATCTCAGATCACACTGAGGTAAAGTTGAAGTGGGCCTTAATGGGTGGCATTTCACCTAGTAGGGTAGTTAATAAATATGAAAATCAGTCAAGGAACAAGAAATAGCAAGAACAACAGAAATAAGTGGGCATAATCTGATAGAGAGTAACGATCTGCCTGGATGAAATTGCACTTGACTAACTGATGTGGAGGTAGAGGAAGACCTAAAGAAAATATATTTATGACAGGAAAGGCTCTTCCTAGCCCTGAAAAAGGCATTTAACTCGATGAGGATCTCTGACCTTGAATCTCGGAGGACTGAGTTTTCACAGATCTTATTGACCCTCTGTTCCTTTATCTATGAGGTGAAACTACTAACGCTTTGACAAACAAGTTTTGTTGAATGAAAAGGAAGACAAAATGAGCATCTCACAGTAAGTTGTAAGGGCTTATTTCAGTTCTGAAATATTATGGCTTAGTCGGGGTGTTCTAGCAAGTCAGAACACAGCAGTTCTTGATTGTTTGGAGACTGGAGACACAGAGAGTGGAGAGAAGTAAGGGGATGTTCAATTAGTTCATACAAAAAGTCAAGTACCGACCTAGACTGGAAAGGAAAACAGCAAATCAGAGCAGAGAGCTATCAGATATGAAAGGAACACTGGAAGTCCAAAGAAATGAAACTATATTTCAGCCTCTTGTCACATTTAGAGGGAGAGAAGTACTTAGTAAGCTTTGATTTAAAAAAGCAAACAAAAAACCTGTGCTTGACAACATGTAAAGTGGAATTGCATCACACAAAACAGAGGCAATGACTCCATAAGGTGAACTATTGAAGTCAAGAACTTTAATGTTATCAGACGTGCTGCATTGTCGTAAGACCAGCTTAGAAGATCCTTTTAGACGACATTTCAGGGTGAATCTGCCAGTGCTCAGTCTAAGGGTCTTAACAAGACTAAATGCACCAGACTTACACCCTCTCACTTGCCATCATTTGTAATATTCCATAGATGCCATGGCAACTTGCCAATAATAATTTATCTTAGGAAGTAGAAAAAGGCTTTTGATAATGTCTATATGCCAATTTTATGGGTTGTTTATTATATATATATATATATTTAATTTCTATCATTATTTATAAACATTATATACCTGAGGGTTCATACAAATCGAGTGCTAGAAATGTTTTGTTTTTAACAACTCCTAACTTTGTCATTACATCACACAGTATTTGCTGAAATGAATACAGATACAAATTTTCAAAAGAACATCATTGAGGAATTAGCTGAGAGAATGTAAATGTTAATGCAGCAAAGAATGATTTTTTTCCCCTTAGCATTCCTTTCTGTCAGCAGAGAGACTAGACAATTTCAAGTGCTTGTAGCAACTATAGTGGAAACATTGGAAACATTGAATCCCCAAAATAGCAACACTGCACTCATCCTGAAGCAAACCGATATGACCTTCTCATATTCAGACAGCCCTGGAAGCATTTTAATCAGACAGTCTTGGCTTTCCTATGGCAAACTATCCATGGACTGAGAATGGGACTCTCCAGAGCAGCCATAATGATGACTTCACATTTGTGAAGTGAGCCTATGAAAAGTGTGAACACATGTTCTTACAGGTTACCTTTGTTAAAGTTTCTCAAGGGCTCCCTGAAGGGCAAATGATTATTTTGTTAACATCAAATGTGGTCATAATCAAATCAAGGGAAGTTAACTTTTTACTCATTAGAGAGCGGAGTTTATTTCTGATAGGAGAATAAAAATGCACATAGAACATGCCTTTTTCCCCTCCTTTATGGATTCTAACAATAGCCAAAATTCAATACCTTCTAATATTTACATATTAATCATAGTCTGGCAAATTGCTGCTTAAAACAAATCGATAATATATTTGAACAGCAATCAATGAGAAAAAAAATCAGCTGAGAGCTTAACTATTCATAGAAAATGAGTAATTAAAGAATATCTTGCCCATACCTGTGACTCAAAGTTTCTTTCATTTTAAAGAGAAATTGGCCAGTTTTTGCAAGTGATTGAAAGATTAGATGGGTGTCAGAGATAACCACTTGGATATTGGGTTGGCTAAAACATTTGTTCTTTTTTCCATAAGATGGCTCTAGTAGCACATAGTTGTTTTGAACTTTATTTTGAAACAATTTTGTTAGATTGTATTATGACAGCTGTCCTATCAGCATATATTTAAAAAAAAAAAAAAAAACTTATTCTACTATCCTTGCATCCCTGGGATGAATCCCACTTGATTATGATGTATGGTCTTTTCAATGTATTGCTTGATGCAATTTGCCAATATTTTGTTGAGGATTTTAGCATCTATGTTCATCAATGATATTGACCTGTAGTTTTTTCTTTGTTGTGTCTTTGTCTGGTTTGGGGTTTAGGATAATGCTGGTCTCATAAAAAGAGTTTGGGAGTCTTCCCTCTTCTTGTATTTTTTGAAATAGTCTGTGGAGGATAGGGGTTAGCTCTTCCTTAAATGTTTTGTAAAATTCTCCCATGAAACCATTTGGTTCAGGGCTTTTGTGTGCCAGGAGTTTTTTTTTTTTTTTTTTTTTAAGATTTTATTTATTTGTTTTTAGAGAGAGGGGAAGGGAAGGAGAAAGAGAGGAAGAGAATCATCAATGTGTGGTTGCCACTGTGTGCCCCCAATGGGGGACCAGGCCTGCAACCCAGGCATGTGTCCTGACTGGGAATCAAACCGGCGATCCTTCGGTTCATAGGCCGGCACTCAGTCCATTGAGCCACACCAGCCAGGGCCTGCCAGTTTTTTGATCACTGCTTTGATTTTGTCAGCTGTTATTGGTCTATTCAGGCTTTCTGCTGCTTCTTCATTCAGTTTTGGAAGATTATATTTTTCTAGAAATTTGTCCATTTCACCTAGGTTTTCAAATTTCTTGGCATATAGTTCTTCATAGTAATTTCTTACAATCCTATATATTTCTGTGGTATGAATTGTAATCTCTCTTCTTTTATTTCTGACTTTGTTTATTTGGGTCCTCTCTTTTTTTCTTGAGGAGTTTGCTTAAAGGCTTGTCGATTTTGTTCATCTTTTCAAAGAACCAGCTCCTGGATTTATTGATCCTTAGAATTGTGCTTTTAGTCTCTATGTTGTTTAATTCTGCTCTGATCTTGGTTATTTACTTCCTTCTACTTCACACCAGTCAGAAGGCCATCATAACCAAATCAACAAACGAGTGCCAGTGAGGATGTGGATAAAAGGGAAACCTAGTACACTGATGGTTGGAATGCAGGCTGGTGCAGCCACTGTGGAAAACAGTATGGAATGTCTTCAGAAAACTAAAAATGGAACTGCCTTTTGGCAATTCCACTTCTGGGACTATACCCTAAGAATCCTGAAACACCAATCCATAAAAACCTATGCACCTCAGTGTTCATAGCAGCACAATTTACAACAGCCAAGTGCTGGAAGCAACCTAAGTGCCCATCACTAAATGAATGGATCAAAAAATTATGGTACATTTACATGAAGGAATACTACTCAGCAGAAAGAAAGGAGGAGCTCCTACCCTTCACAAGAGCATGGATGGAACTGGAGAGCATTATGCTAAGTGAAATAAGCCAGGTGGTAAGGGACAAATATCATATGATCTTGCCTATAAGTGGAACCTAACCAACAAAACAAAGAAGCAAGCAAAATATAACCAGAGACATTGAAATTAAGAACAAACTGACAGTAACCAGAGGGGAGGTGGCAGGGGATATTGGGAGGATTAGGGAGAAGCATTGTCAAGTACCGAACTATTCTAAAGACAAGGAATTTAAGCAACTCTATGTTGTAAACATTCACCAAATTCTTAATTAACAGTCAAAATTGAATAATTTTGCCAAACTTCTAAAACACATTAATATGAACTCTGATTAGCATAACTTAACAAGTGAACTTTATTTTATTCTAATTTTTTCTCTCCTGCATTGCTTCAGCTTAGACAGTGGTTTATGTTACACCATTTCCTACAGTCTTACGTCAACCCATTAGTGATAAAGACCATACAAGGCTTGGATGGTGGGCAAGGCAAGGGAGAGCAAGGGAGAAAAATGGGGACAACTGTAACTGAACAACAATACAAAATAAAATAAATAAAATGCCCACTTAAAAAGAGAAACAAAAAAAAGATCATGCAAGGTTTTTAGGACTTTGTAGCTCATATGGTCAAGGCTCATATTTTTGCCAAATAGAAAATTAAGGCCTAGTAATTGTCCCAGGTCCTGAGCTGGTTAGTGAATAGTAGGAACCTAAAGTACACTTCTTTAATTGATAAAAATGATAAATTTAATAATCTTTAAGCTTACATTTAATTTTATTTATTTATTTTTTAAGGTTTTATTTATTTATTTTTAGAGAGAGGGGGAGGGAAGGAGAAAGGGAGAGAGACATCAGTGTGCGGTTGCCTTTCACACATTCCCCCCACTAGGGACCCGGCCTGCATCCCAGGCATGTGCCCTGACTAGGGATCGAACCGGTGACACTTTGGTTTGCAACCCATTCTTAATCCACTGAGCTACACCAGCCAGGGCATGCTTACATTTAATTTTAAAAGTATGATCTACTTATATAATGAAGACTATGTATACATGATTTAAATATCTATCTAGCTAGCTAGCTATCTATCTGTCATCTATCTATCCCTGGACATTCAGTACACACACACACACACACACACCCCTGTTTCTCTTGATATTCAAGAAGAATATTCAAAGTTAACTTTGGAATTCCTATCAACAAATGTAGACATAATTTCTCAAGATCATATAGCCCATCAAACTACAACAAAAATAGATGCACAATTAAATTTTAATGAGAATAACTATGTATACAACGAATTAACAGAGAACAATGAGTAAATAGCTCATAAGGTATGAGGGCAGGAGAGAGGTTCAAATTCTGGCTCATACCCCTTAGAGTGCTCTAGACTCACACTCTTGCTCTAGTAAAACTTGACAAACATCACGTACCATTTTTAATGTGCTATATCAAAATATCCTATGATAAATAAGATGCCAACCATTGAATCCACAAATGTGAGGGACTTTCTACATAGACATACAGACTTCCTCATGTTTGTTTGAACAACCCCATACTCTCACTTCTATTTTAAATGAATGATCCATTTGCCCCAGATCTTCCCTGCCGCAGTGCAAAATATACATAAGTCATCATCCTACAATTTCCTGAATTCCATCTTAGCTTTCTCCGAATACCGATAAACCTATTTCTACCAGTGCATTTGTTTTATTTGTGAATTTTCTCCTGGCTCCATGAATTGATTTTTCTAACTTTGTCTTCAATGTGAATATAAAATATGCAGTCTGCTCTCAAACTATATGCCAACAGTGAAATGAAACAGCATGCTAAATGTAACACATAAATAACCCACAAGCCCTAAATTCAGTCAACAGTTTTAACCTCCGCCTCACAAAGGCACTTAGAATTGAATGTCAGCTTGATGAATTTGCATTTAACTCACTGTGTCCTACAGGTAGTAATGATCAGGAAAATACAAAAAAAAACAACTTCTATATGTGAAAACTGCGCAATTAATAGTAAATATAGCATAGCTGATTATATACTATTTTATAGCACAAACCAGTTGAAAATCATGTAGGGAAATATTTTAGAGTACCATTTTTTCATGAACCTATAATACATTTATAGAAAAATAATTTCCTTAAAAGGAGTTGTCAAATGCTGAGAAAAAAATCTAAGGAAACTACGTAGTAGATAAAATTTTACAGCTAAAAGTGACTGTATTTGAAAGCAGAAACTATTGTATTTGTTAACTCCCAGATGGAAAAATACAATTGACAAAGTCATTTTTTTTAATGAGGAAGAATTTGATGCTTAAAGTTACAGCCTAGTCAGCTTATATCTCGTAACTGGAGAGATATCTTAGTTTGGACTATTATGTCAGAAATACCAAAAATTGGATGGTTTACACAACAGAAATATAGTTCTCCTAGCTCTGAAGACTGGAAGTCCAGGATGAGGATGCCAGCACTTTTGCTCAGTATCTTCATAAGGCAGACAGAGACTAGCATTCTCTTCTCTTCTTAGAAAGACATTAATCCTTGAGGACTCTACAGTCATGATCTAATGATCTTCCAAAGGCTCCACCTCCTAATGCCATCAAATCAGGGCTTCAGCATATAATTTGGGGGAACACAAACATTCAGTCCCTAGCAAAAAGGTGCTCAGAGTCCTCATCAACGCCATTGTGCACAGTATGTAGATCTGTTCTGATAAACTCCATTACTTGACTCACTGGGTAAAAGCTAACACACAAAGAATACTGTATTTGAACCATGGTGAGTTTAAAGATGTTAGACATGGTAAATTATCAGAATAGCCTGTAAAGATTTATTCTGATGTAATTATTTTAATATTTTTTGAAAACATTTTTAATATTTTATTAAAACATAACATAAAAACTAAAAAATAAATGAATAACTAAGGCAGTCCTAGTTGGTTGACATGACATTTTTTTATTCTTTCCTCCTTCCTTTATTCTTCCCTCCCTCTCTATACTTCCGACTTTTACTCAGAAGTCACTGTCTTTGCAAGACATTCCTTGGCCACTCACTGTAAAATCATTTTATCCCTACCCTATACCACTCTCCTTTCTTACCTTTTCTCCCTGCCTTGGGCTTTTTTTTTTTTTTTATGGCCTTAACTGTTACCTATCACTCCATGTATTTTTATTTATTTTCCTTATTGTCTGTCTCCCTTGCTTCTCTGAAAGCTACGTGAAGTTGGGATTCTCACCACCATGCATACCATCACCTGATGTACAGTGGGCACTAATACTTGCAGAAAAAATTAGTGGACTCCATTGTCCACTGCTGTAAAGGTTCAAGCTCTATGTCTAGAAGTTCTATTCAAAATCAAAAACAAAGTAGACCTCACATTCATGCTTTCTCCATCTACATATACCTCAGGCAGAATTCAAGGTCTGGTAAAATAAGACCACAAAACTTTCTTGCAGAATCATATGTCCTGTTACAGGAGGAAGATCCCTTATTGCCTTCTCCTCGGTAAGTTATGTCAGTTCTGTCAGGTGATTTTCCCCTTAGCAAGTCCCTCTAATGGTGCAGCTGGGCATTAGTTTCCTTAGCTCTACCTTCTGCTCTCAGCAATTCAATGTCACCAATATAAACAATATCAAACCAGAGGTGGCAACTACTGATGACCTCTGGCTGAATAAGCACACAGAGGGTTGTTGTTGTGATGGGCCTTTTTTGTTGTTTTTGCTGGCTAGTTTGCTTGGCTTGTAGAATATTTGCCTTCACAGTTAGCTTGTATACTATGTTATAGCCTACATTATATATATATATAATTGTGGTAACGTACTAACTATATATATATGACATTATATATAAAAAACTAACATTTCATATGTTTGTGTGTATATAATGTGGTCATTTAGCCTACATGATATATACATATATACACACACATATATATGCATATATATATATGTAAATGTGGTAACTTACTAAGATTTTAAATAAAAATCTGGATTTTTGTTTCTCTTAAAAAATGAAAGATTTAGGAAAAAGGTTAATGCTCCTTATGATGAAAGTAAGTTGAGTTGAGGGGTGTTCCACCATCTAACAGGGCATTAGCTCCCCCGTTTTACCATTCTCCCTGCCACCATCATAAACATCTAGATAATGAAGCCTGGATTCACTTGTTACTTAACCTCATTTTGAAGCTATTGGATTTTATTATACCTGACACACTTTACCATTCATAAAATGCCTTACTATTAAAGATGTATTATATTTTTAAGTCTTATTATAAGTGAGTGTTCTACGCATGGAATGACACATAAATTATTTATTTGTGCCTTGTAAAAAATTATCTCCAAATCTTAGCATCCTGAATCAATAAACCTTTATTGTCTCACATAGTTTCTGTGAGTCAGGAATTTGGGGCAGCTAAGCAGTTGGTTCTGGTATGAAGTATCTCTTGGATTTGCTGATAAGTGCTGGTTGGGGATGTAGTCACCTGAAATCTTGGCTGGGTCTGGAGGTTCTAATTTTGAGATAAGTTATGCGCATGGCTATTGGCTGAAGGTCTCAGTTTCTTGTTGTGTGACCTTCTCCTTTGTCTGCTTGGGTGACTTCATAACATTTCAGCTGGCTTTGCCCAGATGAGCGCTCCAAGATAGACAAGGAGGAAGACAGGCTTTTTATAATCTCATGTAAAAAGTCATACACTATCACATTGCAAGTAAGACACTAAGACCAGCCTGCATTCAAGGGGAGGGAAATGAAGCCCCACCTCCCCCCAAAAGT